>JARUHE010343000.1:0-10385 GCA_031471125.1 Archaeomysis grebnitzkii | reverse complement strand
CACCTTCTCTTTCCCTCAAATAAACCTGGCACTGTGCATAAAAGGAAGGCAAACTACACGTAATAAATTCCAATGAGATTGGCATCTCTCTTCCCACAGTTAAAATGTCATCGTCCATGAAAGAAACGCATACCTCACGTAATAAATTCCAATGAAGTTGCACCTTCTTTTTCCCTCAAATAAACTTGGCACTGTGCATAAAAGGAAGGCAAACTACACGTAGCTTGGTCCAATGTAATTGTCTCCTCTTTTTACCCCCAGTTAAGCCAGACACCATCCTTAAGAGGAAACCAAACAACACGTAACAAATTCCAATGAGGTTGGCATCTCTCTCCCCACAGTTGAAATGTCATCGTCCATGAAAGGAACTCATACCTCACGTAATAAATTCCAATGAAGTTGCACCTTCTCTTTCCCTCAAAAAACCTGGCACTCTCTATAAAAGAAAAGAACGCATACCTCACGTAATAAGTTCCAATGAAGTTGCACCTTTTCATTCCCTCAAATAAACCATAAAGGGAAGGCAAACTAAACGTAGAACTCCAATGAAGTTTCTCCTCTGTTTCTTCAGTTGAGCCAGACATCCTCCATAAGAGGAAACCTAACAACACGTAATAAACTCCAATGAGGTTGGCATCTCTCTCCCCACAGTTAAAATGTCATCGTCCAAGAAAGGAACTCATACCTCACGTAATAAATTCCAATGAGGTTGCACCTTCTCTTTCCCTCAAATAAACCTGCACTGTCCATAAAGGGAAGGCAAACTACACGTAATAAATTCCAATTAAGTTACCTCCTCTATAAGAGGAAACCAAACAACACGTAATAAATTCCAATGAAGTCGGATACTCTTTTTTTTCCTTCAATTAAAGCAGACACCAACCATGAAAGGTAACCAAAACTTCACGTAATTAATTCCAATGAAGGTGGCTCTTCTCTTTTCCCATGGTTAAGGCAGTCATAGGCAATGGGTGCGAGGTACATTTACCGCCGAGTTAACTGCATTTTTTCATAAACTATTTAATTGAATCGGTCAAACTTTGCAGATATGCACAGAGATCAAAGTTTATTCTCAAAATTGTTCCCTCCGCATTATACGTATTTATTTATGAAGCTTATTTTGTAAGCATACATTTTATAATGAACTGGCGTATGCAATTTAAATCTTAAAATGTTAACGACCATTTATATTTTTTAATGAAATATTACAAATTAGTCGACATCAATAAATAAAGCTTAAAAGTAGAATTGAAACATTGTAATCGGTTAGTCTTTACATATTACACATAATTAAAAACATATTTTCATTCAGATGTAATAGCACAAATGTGCATTGAGGCACAATAAAATATTCACAAATTCACTACAAACAAAGTTTTGTGAACAAATGCATCGAAAGTTGAAAGAAATTGAATTAATAAAAATATTCAAAAAATCGAAACATTTTATCAAACAATAAAATATTCACAAAAGAGAAAATCCGATTCAGATATTTTTTTACATATTATATTCGAGACATTTTCCATTAATGTCGGCCATTTGGTTATGATCTCATTTATATGCATCATTCAAATGTAATATCGCATCACTCCCTTAATTGAAAACTGTGATTTGTAAGAAAATATATATTTAATACCAAGAAATACACATAATAAAGACATGAAAACGATAGAAAAAGTTTAAATGGTAATAGGAGTAGGGTAGAATAGATATAAATTCAAACATAAATGGTAGGAGTAGGGTAAAATAGATATAAATTCAAACATAAATTGTAGGAGTAGGGTAAAATAGACATAAATTCAAACATGTCTATCATGATAGCACACCAAGAGGGATTACAAACAAGACCTTTTCGACCATATGAATGTGGTTCACAGTACAGTCATTGATGTGTGCTGATATTAACCATAGGGAGTACCAAGTTCATCGTTCGGTACTTTTGCCTACACATTTAGTACCAGCTTGGCAACATTACTTAGTACCAACATCATAGCAACATGTAGTAAATTGGTTTATTTCAGGCACCTCACTGCTATGCGTCTTGAGAACATCTGGTTTAGAATCAATTAATGTTCTATACAATATTTGTTATTTTTATTTCATCGCTCCCTTATTTGTTTATTTATTTTGAAAAACAATTACATTTAGAGCATGAGGGTATGGATGGGGATCAGATAAAATAAATTGAAGAGAAAAATAATTAAAAAAAATATATATATTTGGATGAAAAACTTGAACAAAATCACTTCTCTAGTGATTCACAATATGTAACAAATGAGTTTTCGTAAACGAGTCATTTATTTTTTTAACGAGTAAATGTGAAAATTGTTTTCAGCGGCAATAGCACAAGTGAGGTAAGCTGTATGTTACTTTAATATGGGTTACCTCACTTGTGCTGTTGTCGATCCATCTATCATTGATCTAGATCCAGTTTACAGTTATGACAAGTGTCTGGATTTGTGGTTTGCATAAAAAACTTTGTACTTTTGCAGATTGAATATAAAAATAATTATGCATTTTAATTTGCTTCACTAATTAAACTGGTGTTGTAAAAACGTTTAATTATTTATAATTGTAATCACCAAAAAGTAAATATCAACTCTGCTGCATTTTAATTGAAATTTTACTTCCAAGTTTTTGTGAAATCCGTTTAAAATGAAACCTAAACTTGAAATAAGTCACCCGAACGAGTCTCGTAGAACATTGAACACAAAACTGAAATTTATCAAATGGCAAAGTATTGAAAATTTGGTTCAAAAGAACAAAGGAAAAAATGATGCCATTAAACGAGACCAGAATCAATTTGTTCGTCGCCAAGTGTGTTGAGCGAATGTGGGAGGAAATGGAGATAGAAGCAGACAGGAAGTAATCCGTTTTTCGCAAAATTATTTTCATTGAACGATCGACATTATTCATAAAAGACGAAATTAGCATGAATAGGCCTACAGCAAAGCCCAAAACACATTTTAATGACACACAAACACACACACACCCACCCACACACACACACACCCAACATTGAGTAAAAAACAGTTTTTATTGTTGAAGTGTTGGATTTTAAATTAGTCTCGCAAGTAAAAGTGGTTGATGAACGCATTTGTGAAGATTTAGTGTTACAAAAATACAAATCACACCAAAAATACACAACATTCAAGGGCTTCATCATAAAGCCGAAATTTGGTGAGGAGGAGCAAACTTTCTCTTGGATGAGACATAAGCCTACACGATGATCGTGAGTGGTGGTTAAATGAAAAGAAATTTCAATTGACATTTACTTTATTCCTTCAGCAACAATCAATGTCAAATCACACACATGTGTACTCAATACCCATTTGTGTACTTGTACAAAAGATCGCCTCAAAAATGTACAACGCAAGATGCACAATTGCACATGTACAAAACTTGTGAATATACATTTCTACAAGAATATCTGAAGAATATTTCGATTCTCTAGATATTTTTTCAACTTTAAAGTTGCTTCCGCTTTCGATGGAATCTTTCGAAATAATAAACAGCACGTTCCCACTTCCTTCAAGAAGCCCCAAACAACAATGAACCATTCAAGTGATGTAGAGCCGTATTATAGTTTGAAATCTGTATTATACACAACTTGTCAACATCTATTGTGTATCATATATGAAGTAATATCTGTTGTAAACTTTAAACATTATGAACATTGGCTTTGAAGTTTCGTCAAGCGTTATCATTTATGGATTCTATGTACTCTAAATATAAACGGCTAAAACAATCATGAAATTCATAAACGAATTAAAGCTGTGACTGATTAGAAGTGTTATGTGGTTTTACTTCGAAAAAATTACATAATACCAGAAACTAAAAGTTAATTAACTTTGGACTGAAAAAATAACTACGCAAATGAAATTTTGTACTTGAAAAAACATATGTTAAAACAAAAAAATTATATACTTAATAAATGCAATTCCTTTTTAAGCGCTATATAAGAAACTTGAGAAATTAACTTATTGATTATTACATAAACATTTATTTAAGAAACAGAAAAATAAAAAAAATCTGCAAGCCTCCTTGAGAAACTTTAAAATTTGTAGATACAGAGGCAAACAAAAAATTGTGAAGTTTTTCAAACTTGCAAAGATGCACAACACAAAACAAGAGCAAGTTTTAGAAACTGGACTTACCGGCACTGTTTAACAATTGAACATTGAATTGAAATTAAATCAAAAAATTTAATTTAGAATTAAACAAATTGCAGGTTATCTTTGCAACACAAGACGTTGAATATCGTGTACACTACCCAACAAAATTGTTAATAATAATAGTAATAATAATAAATAATAATAATAATAATAAATAATAATAAATAATAATAAATAATAATAATAATAAATAATAATAAATAATAATAAATAATAATAATAATAATAAATAATAATAATAAATAATAATACTAATAATAAAGAATGAAAATTAAAAATATAGGAAATAGGAAAAAATATTCCAATCTAGTTTTTAAAAAAGACTCGCTTGAATGGTCACATGGACAGAAAAAAGTGAAGTAAAAAAGATTGAAAGAGAGAAAAGGAGAGATCGCACATCCCATCTTGGGAGCTTCCTGTTCCTTGGGGGTCCCAATGCGATATCGGGAACAATTGGGAGCTTTGTCTTGCAATGTGTGTTTTCATCTAGACTGGCAATTGTATGTGCTTACCAGCCTGCTCTTTTATAAGGCTGTCCACTGTAATGAACAGAATGAATTATAGGCCTAAGCCCATTTCACTGACGTGCGAAAGAGATGTGGATTGTTGTGGCATAGGCCTACCCAGTCAATAAATGATCAATTTATTTGCGAGGATCCATTGAAATCGTATCAACATAATGAAACGTTCAGCTGTACCCTCCACATACCATTAGTTAGCTTAGTAAAAACTTAGCAACTTAGAATTTACCAATAGCTAACTTAATAAAAACTTAGTAACTTAGAACTTACCATTAGTTAACTTAGTAAAAACTTAGCAACTTGGAAATTACCAATAGTTAACTTAGTAAAAACTTAGCAACTTAGAACTTACCAATAGTTAACTTAGTAAAAACACATACTCACACATGAATGTGTACATTTACATTATTTATATATACACATACTTAAACTAAATATATATTCATATATACACACATACATTTTTTTATTTTGTTCAACATAATCAATAATTGTGTTATATATTTTTAAATACTAAACAAGCAATGAAGGCTAAACCACATCCTCTGATGTAATTTAATTCATAACCACTAGCTTTCATACAACCAAAAGACTGCGGTCATTAATGTCTTGCGTGTATTACAATCAAAAGACTGCGGTCATTAATGTCTTGCGTGTATTACAACCAGAGGACCGAGGCCACCAATGTCCCGAGTATAGTAATAAAAAAGGTTTATTTAAATATTAAAATTTGGATATAATAAGGTATCCATCAACCAGAGGTAACAAATGGTTTCAGTGAAAGACAAAAACCTAGATTACAGATTAATTGAACTTATAAAAGAACTAACATTTTACCTCACTTTTTATAAAAATATCGAACTATTTTTTTTAAGTTCATTGAAACCATTATTTTTAGGGAAATAATCTATAGAAACTTGTTTATTTTTAAGAAAAGTTATTATTCAAGAAAAAATAGTAAATTTATAAAAAAAAAACTTCAACATTTATTTACCTTCAACCTCTTATAAAAATAGTAAAACATTTTCTAAGTTAATTTGAGCTATAAAACGTCATTTTTTAAAGAAAATATAATATATAGATTTTTTATGCAAGCAAAGTTGTTATTCAGCTAATTATCTATAAACTTTGTTCAATAAAAAAACATGAAATCAAAAATTAAAAACTTTAACATTTACCTTCACCTACAGTAAATTGTGAACGCGAGACGCCGACGACGGACTGACCTACGCATGTCAATTGTAATAGGGTTCCGTAGGATGGATACCCTAAAAATTCGCTAACATGTAATATACACTAAATAGATGTTCATTTCAGATATAAATGATAACTGTAGGTCAACAAACAAAAAACTTTAATGTTCTACTTGAATATTTTGGATACAACTACAACGACGACGGGATAGTAACACCTTAGTTGAGTTGCGCCGCTGGCACGCTTGACAAAAATGATTATCGTAAAGCATAACAGTTGCAAGTTAAGACACAATATATGCAAATGTGCAAAGTCACTTCAGCTGGGTGAGAGATCGTAGGCTTACCCACCCCACCAGGCTCGCTCAAGGCGCCTCTCATTAATTAGGAAGTCGTTTCATCGTATATGAGAAATAATGATGGTGTTGAAATGAATTAACCTTTTAACACAAACTAATTATTGCTTAAGGGAAACACATTAGAATTAGCAACGGAAATAACCCTTATTGTGTAGGACGAAATCCTGCCTAAAAATAAACGTAATTAATCAGGTTGCACCGCTAGACGGCAATGTTGATTAGTCAGTGCTCGAGATGGTAATTAACAAAATAGGAAGAAATTGGAAAATATTGAAACATCTGGAATTTTGACAATATTTAGTATTTCATATATGCAAACTGTTTTAGCCAAATTTAAACTATCTTAGTATAACTAAATCTAAATTAAACAAACCTAGTTCAGCCAAATTGAAACTATTTTAAATAAGAATACATTAGTATACCCAAAACCAAACCAAACCAAACAAACTTAGTATAATTAAATCTAAATTAAACAAACTTAGTAAAACTAAATCTAAATTAAACAAACATAGTATAACCACATCGAAACTAAATAAACGAATTAGATAAAACGTTTAAACATATATGAACGGGTCCAAAAACTTTCTGACTCAGGAAATTCCTACATTCTTATCTAGAATAAAAAACATCATTAGATTATCTAGTCAAAATAACCAGTCATAATTTAACCCTTTGGTTACACAATTTTTATTATTATTAACTCTTGTGTTACATGGTGAAATACAAACAATAATTTGCTCAACTCCTGACATTTTGTTTTTAAAAGTAAGTTTATTTTGCTGCATGATGGCAATGAAGTACTTGAAAGATTTCACTTATTTATAGCGCAATCAAAACAGGGATTGTTGTAATCACAATTAAGAACAAATACATGTTATGCACATCTGAGACTTTACACGAAATTACCTTCAAATAATACTTTGTTTCAAGGACTAAAATACATGAAGTTAGAATGCAAAACATATGTTCGCTCCTTTAGGCACTAGCTAAATTTAGCAAATATATTTGCATCGACCAATAGATTTGCAGACTAACAATGAAACAAATTCCTTAAACTATTCCAACTTACATAGCTGAAAGTATCATAACAATGCCAATAAAAAACGCCCACGAATGATAATTTACGCATACAAAATAATTTGACAATAGAAATAATTAAAAATAAATAAACAAAATGATTTAATTCACGCCAATAATTTTCAGGATGCTATAGCAATTCGTTTTTTTTAAATAAATTTTCTATTTATAACGGATCAAAGATAAACAACAATTGTTAGCGAAACAATACTAACTTTAACGTAATTAAAAATATAATTTATAATTTAAGAAATTTTTCAAACCAAATAAAACTTTCAAACGTGTGACCATGACAACAGAAGAAGACAGGCCAGAGTGTCAAAATGTTAATCAAATATTTCATATCCAACAATTAGTCGTACGAGCAATGTTTGTTAATAATGTAAGACGAGCTTCATAAGTCGAAATAGTTTTTCCAGTGATTTAACAGCAACGATTATTCGTTACATTGTCCCACATAGCAACAGAACGAAGACATAAATTTACTGTTGTAGCGCCACTATGGCGATTATCACTGAAACTTCGCCCACAGAACCGGTTTCACCTTCTAGAAAGGCCGTACAAACTTCTAATATATCACATCAATTATTCACACAAATGTGTTAAATTACTTAATTTTTTTCTAAAAATGATGATTACAGCTTTAAATTGATGTTTGAGATTATCGTTCAAGTCTTACAGCATCGTGGTACCCATTCATGAACTGGCCAATGCGCCACAAAAAGGTTACACACGAATGAAAACAAGTAACAAATCGCAAATGAAAGTAACGAAGGAATTAGTTCCCAATTGGAATCTTTAAAAAAATAAGTGGCAATAGAATTAAGCGTACGGCATAAAGGACAGTTTAATGTTTCAATTTCGTGAGGAAGCTTTCATTTACTTGTAAATGCAATTAATATTAAACAAACGATGAAGACATTTCGATCATAAGATCACCAAAATTTAGGATTTTTCAGAGCAAATATTTTAATTAATTCATACACATGCATAAATAGATCTCCTGGAACTTATCACCAGAAGTTAGCAATTATTTTACGTATGAAAAACAATTAATATTTGACAATCCATGAAGAAGCACAAACATGTATTTAAAAAAATATTTCGAGTTTAATATTTACATGTTCACCACAATTATCTTTTGTTGGGGTAATTTTTATCCATTCGATTTCACAAAATATGTTTAGATTTAATTTGAAAAAGAGCATATGAAACATTTTAGCAATACAATTGTTGAAGATACAAAGACAACATTTTTCTTATCACTTAATATCTTGGCTTTCTCTTCAACATTAGTTACTATGCCACAAATTAATTGATAACTAAAGTTTTACTCTATGCTTCTAAATCGATATTAAACAGAAGAACTATGCATTTATAAATGCATTCATTAGTATACATTCTCCCGACTTAATATTAAATATCAAAACAGAACAGAACAGAAATATATGAAGAGGTCTTCTGACCCCAGATACAAAAGCATTGTTAAAAGGTTGTGTGAAGAGGGGCGGAACATCCACACCTGGGGACAATTTTCACAAGGACTATTGTGCAAGATCGATCCAGCCGAGCTCTCAAATACCCGGTTGGCTGTAACAATAAGATCAGCATCGTATTACACAAAACTTTGCCCTCGGCCACGCAGCCATTTGTAAGTTGCGTAAATAAACCGCCGTGCGGTGATTCAGACGTGCATTAACCTACATCATTTTCAGGTTCACTATTTTCTAGAAAAATTTTATCAAATCATTCTACAGTATTTCGTTGATGAAAAATTTAATTTAGCAATCATAAAAAATAAAATTTAGAGAAATATTGTCAAAACATAAATATTGACATTTTTTTATTGATATCTAATTGTGTCAATTATACACTATTAGTCACATTGGTGAAACAGATTGAAAGTAATTGTAAAAACTTTCAATGAAATTATAAAGAAACTATAAACTGGACATAAAATCGTATCTTATATCCATTTTTATTTTGTATTTACTGAATAAATCTTATGGGCATAGAACAAAAAAATCTTAAAACACTTCTAGCTTGTAACTAGAAAACAAAAACAATCTCAACTTTCAACATCGCAAATATAAATTCAATGCTTAGCTCTAAATTTCCACAAAACACTCAACAAGATTGTTGAAGATTTGGAGATAACTTTTATTGGAGAAAATAAAAAAAACGTGTTGATATAATAATATAAATTAAAAATTTAACATTTAGACACAGCTTTTAATGCGTACATTTACTTGTTTATAAATAAAGATGTACAATCAACTAAAAAAATAGGACACCTTAAAATATATTTTTTACAAAATTGATTGATTAAATAGAACGAATGCAAAAGCCCGGCACTGCACCTATAAGCTATTGGGTACCTTCTTACTTGCCAATATTTATTTAATAACATAAAACATATTAAAAAAGATAAACTAACGGTCACGTGGCTTAAATGTCAAAAGATTATTGATTTTTCTAATGTACAATACAATTGTAAAATTTTAAAAAAAATTAAACAATAATAAAACAATGGGATTTATTTTCAACTATTACGTTGTATTTATACATGTATATTTATTGTTAAATTCTGAAAATTGAAAGGAAAATATTTAAAAAATAAAAACTTGAACCTTTTGTTTAATGTGAAATAATTTAAAAGTTATTTCTCCTAATTTAAACCTAAAATAACAAAAAATCTGATTTTATCTAAAAAGAATTCTATTGCAAGCATATTGATTGTTTATTTCTGAAAATTTGATGCAAACATATTAAAAAACAAACAAGTTATTAAGAAAATAGAAACTTTAACCTTTTGTTGAATGTCTGGAGGACGACAACGAAAAGTAACACCTATGTCTTAACTTCGTTTCACTAGCTCGACAATAAAAATTTGAACCTTCGTTGAATGTGAAACATTTTAAAAGTTATTTCTCCTCATTTTAACCTAAAATAACAAAAAACCTGAAATTATCTAAAAAATAATTTTATTGCATTATATTGATTGTTCAGTTCTGAAAAATTGATGCAAAAATATTAAAAAACAAACAAGTTATTAAGAAA
>JARUHE010342999.1:0-18492 GCA_031471125.1 Archaeomysis grebnitzkii | reverse complement strand
ATATACATATATACACATATATACATACATACATATATACATATATACACACACACACACACGGTATATATTCAAAACCATGTAACATGAAGGGATATTTTAATAAATGTATAGGCCTACACAAATTCTTCAAAATTTTAGGTTTGTAACAAAAGTTATGGACTTGGTTTTCTTTAAAAAAAGTCGTCAAAAATGATTCGGCATAAATGCGATATTTCCACAACTTGAAAACTCCGTCCAATAATAATAATAATAATAATAACAATAACAATAACAATAATAATAATAATAACAATAATAATAACATTAACAATAATAATAACAATAATAATAATAATAATAACAATAATAATAATAATGCTAATGACTTAATGGAACATAATTTATACGTTAGCTTCTAGCTTTGTATCCCGTGGCAGGTAGAAAAGGATACAGACAAGCCCACATGAAGTATTGGTAATTATTTATTATTTATTTAGTATTTATTATTTCGTGAAATAAATGAACAATATTTTCTAATGAAAAACGTTGAGTTTTTCTATTTTCGTTGCCCAAGAAGTTGGAAAAATAGTTACCAACCCACAAATAAATAAATAAATAAATAAATAAAATAGTTGAAATAAATAAATAAATAAATAAAATAGTTACCAACCCATAAATAAAGCAATACATTTTTTTACTCAGCCTAGCCTACCATACCGTAGCAAAATGTTTGATTTTATTACATTGGTTCGGAACCGCCTATTTTCAACCTATCATATGAACCCACAATAACACAAGTGAGGTAAACTATAGTAATTCAATGTGGGTTGCCTCACTTGTGCTATTGTCCATCCATTACGATCCTACATTATTTTCTTGCTGATTGAATTAAATATTATTTGTGTTTTTCTGTTGTTAAAACTGTTGTACATCTAGCTATGCTAGAATTATTATTACCCTAATGTCTACAATACAATGAAGTTTGCGGTGAAAATAACCCTACAATCGTCACTATTTTTCCCTACAGACGTTAAAAGGCGAAGTAAAACAACAACAAAAATAGCCATAAGGTTGTATCATTGCTATGAAAATGTTTAATCGGTTTTTAAACAAAACTAAAGAATCACAAAAGTAAAATTACTTGAAAAGATAAACCTATGGGGCAAAAGTGTATAAATAAATACATTACATGGAGTACAATCAGCAAAGTAGCACGTTTTGCACACCCAGTATAACAGAAACCTTCAGATAGCGAATAAAAAATGGCCATCAAATATATTAAACATAATGACAATAAGTAATACTGATAAATAATCATCATACATAAACATAACAATGGTGGTTAAAGTAAAAATAATTAATTAAATTAAATAACTCAAACTTCAACATGATTATATCGTTCAGTCCATTGAAATGTTTGATTAAATTAGAAAAAATGTATTCATTTGATAAAGAATAATATTTGAAACAGGCCTAAAGAATATAACTGAACAGGGAGTCCAAACAGGATGTACCTCCCGTGTTTACACAGCACGCAATTCTCGCCCGTACGGCCATCAACTATTTGCTTTACTTGGTTAATCTTCGAGTAAAATTTCAGAACAATTTCGTTAATTAATTTGTCAATTATGAATAATTTTAATATCAAATTATCGCATCTTAATCATTAATAATCATAATTACATCCATTGTTCAATACTTTTATAACCTACATTACTTGATGTATTAAAGGGCAACTCGCTATAGCGGTTTAACCGACCCAATATATTTAAGGTTAATCTGATTTAGGGGAATAAGCATTATGAAATACAATTAATGTTTCAATTTCTATACAAAGAAACAAAAAATATAGAATAAATAGAACAATATAGAAGAAACATAAAATATAGAAGAAATAAAACAATATAGAAAAACAAACAATATAGAATAAATTAAAAAAAAACAATACAGAAAAACAAAAATATAGAAGAAATAAAAAAATATAGAAAAACAAACAATATAGAAAATAAAAAAAAATAATACAGAAAAACATAAATATAGAAGAAACAAAACATAGAAGAAATAAAACAATATAGAAAAACAAAAATATGGAAATAAAACAATATAGAAGAAACAAAATAATATAGAAAAACAAAAATATAGAATAAATAAAACAATATAGAAAAACAAAAAAATAAAAATATATAGAAGCAATAAAAAAATATAGAAAAACAAAAAAACAAAAATATAGAATAAATAAAACAATATAGAAAAACAAAAAAATAAAACAATATAGACAAACAAAAAAATAAAACAATATAGAAAAACAAAACAAATATTTGAAAAACAAAAGACAAATACGAAGCGCACAGTTTCACCTCACAACTGTATATCAAATTTATTTTTCCAATATTTTCTTACTCAAGATTTGTTTTGTTTGTTTTTATATTTCGACAAATCGTTTAATGGTTTGAGTGACTTTGTGATAAATGAATGTTCATGATTTGATGTTATTATTATCATTATTATTATTATTATCATTATTATAATTATTATCATTATCTTCATTATCTTCATTATCTTCATTATCATCATTATTATTATCATTATCATTATCATTATTATCATTGTCATTATTATTGTCATCATTATCATTATCATTTTCATTATTATTGTAAATGTAGCATCTATGTTTCAAATAAATTGGAGCGACACTACCACAAGCGAGGTATGTTCTATGTTATTTGAATGTGGGTTACCGCACTTGTTCTATTGTCAATCCCATCAATAAACACTATATTCATCTAGTGCAAATAAATTAAAACTAACGGATTATATTTATTTTGTATAACACAGGATCTTAGTAGATCGCCATGAGAATTAAATTGAAAATTAAATATGTATGAAGAGACAAACATATTAATGGAAACCTTTAAATTATTAAAGCCAAGAAATAGATCGACAATAGCACAAGTGAGGCAACCCACATTCAAATAACATAGAACTTACCTCACTGTGCTATTGTGGATCTAAACATCTTAATACATTTGTCTTGAGACTTTAATTTAATTCCGTATTACTTTGCTGATTGTACGAATGGGATACCAAGACTACTCCATTGAAGGTGGTGTTGTGCAACACCCTTCTGGTTGCACCGATAAGAGGGGATCGAACCACTAGCAGTGAAAGGAGGGGAGAGTTGCTTTCAAGATACAAAAATAATCGAGAATTAAACCCACATAAATTTTTCTGCGCAGTAGAAAAAAAAACAGCGTGTGCGCAGTTTGTACTTTTTCATACGTTATTTTTGTTAAAAATTTATAATAGTAAAGTGAGTGTTTATTCTGCTTCAGCCCTCCTAATTAATTATAATTGAACAACATGTAATTAATTATAATTGAACAATATGTAATTAATTATAATTGAAAGTTTATAATTAATTATAATTGAACAGTTTATAATTAATTATAAACTTACCAGTCAAGTTGTATGGGACAAATACATGACTTAGATTCAGTTGTTTAAACAATCATCTGGTAATATGGATCGACAATAGCACAAATGAGGTAAGCTCGATTTAGTTTGAATACGGGTTACCTTACTTGTGCTCTTGTCGATTTAAATGACCGTGCATTGTGTTTTCAGCGGATGAAGATGTTTTGTGCTGGACATAAACCACAAGCAACCTGTGTTCATTTAAAATAGTTTCATCTGGTCTAACTGAAACATTTTCATTCAAGATCTTACTTTTACCAAGGGCGCGCGCACACACACGGACACGTTTGGATATGTATTACACTTTGGGCATACATATATCGATGTGTATTATATGGTCACATGTATGACTTTGGACGCGCACACACACACGTCGACGTGTGTATCACTTTGGACACACATATCTATGTGTATTATATGGTCACATGCATGTCGACACATGTATGACTTTGGACACACATATGTCGTCATGTAATTAACGAGAAGGAAAAGTTCAATTTTCTCCAATTACCTTCCAAGGTCATTAACAGCAACGTCATTAATTTGTCTTCTCAGACATGAAAATATTTCCACTAATAAAAAAATATTGACTAATATAAAAAAATCCCCTTTAACAAATAAAAAATATTTCCACTAAAACAAATACAAAAATATTGGCTAAATAAAAAAATTAAAAAAATATTGGCTAAAGAAAATAAAAAAGAATATTGACTAATATAAAAAAAAATCCCCTTTAACAAATAAAAAATATTTCCACTAAAACAAATAAAAAATATTTCCACTAAAACAAATAAAAAATATTTCCACTAAAACAAATAAAAAAATATTGGCTAAATAAAATAAAAAAATATTGGCTAAATAACCCTCAAATTATTTCATTACAATTTTATGACGTAAACCAAATGCAAACAAAAACACTTTCTAATTCCACAGATCAGGAATGTCGGTCAAAAATGGTCACCTTAGAGACTTCATTTCCAATCCATTGATGATTAAATCAAAGCAAACCAAAACATGAACAATTATGCACAGCTATAATGTCCATAAAAAACTATCAAAATTAGATTAAAACCCAAATTTTATCTATAATAGCACAAGTGAGGCAACCTACATTTAAATAACAGAGGTTACCTCACTTGTGCTATTATCCATCGAGTAATAATGTAATAATGTGGAACTTGGCTGAACAATAAACTAAAGTGTTGATAGGCCTAACAATTTCTATTTATATATATATATATTATATATATTATATATATCATATATATATATTAAATAACAATTTCGAATTTTCTAACCTTCACACGCTTAACATAATAATGATAATGAATAATTAAACTTGGTTATGCATGGCATCGTGTATATAAAAACAAATATATTTATGCGAGATGTAAACCAACTTATACATTCCATAAATAATAATAATAACTAAAAATAATAATAAAATAATATTAAATAAGAATAATAATATTAAATAAGAATAAGAATAATAATAATAATAATAATAATAACTAAAAATAATAACAATAAAATAATAATAATAATAATAATAATAATAATAATAATAATAATAATAATAATAATAATAATAATAATAATAATAATAACTAAAAATAATAACAAAATAATATTAAATAAGAATAATAATAATAATAATAATAATAATAATAATAATAATAACAATAAAAAAATAATAATAATATTAAATAAGAATAATAATAATATTAAATAATAATAATAATAATAATAAAATTATATTCTATTTATAATATGAAAGCCACGAAATTGGTTTCAATCCATCATAAATTCTTTCAATAAATTCCCACTGACATTTTATCTTGACCCTTTAACGCCTGTAGGGACAAAACAGTAAAGACTGTAGGGTTATTTTCAATGCAAATATGATTGTATTGTAGACCGTAGGGTAATAATAATTCAGGCGTTGAAGGGTTACAGAACTCGTCGATAAATTTCGAATCGATTTTCATGCTTTTCATGAATCATACTTTTATTTTTTATTTATTTATTTATTTATTTATTTATTTAGGTTCACAAAAATTCTGGATCGTTTGAATTTAAAACTCACAAAAATTCTGGATCGTTTGAATTTAAAGTTCACAAAATAAATTTCTGGATCGTTTAGATTTTAAGTTCACAAAAAAATTAAAGTTTAAAAATATGGAAAAATTCGACACTTGTAAGAATGAAAAGTAATTTTGTGAAATTTTTTCACCCTCACGCTTGCGTCATTTTTTTGTCGTCTCCTTCCAGATTATTTTTTAACCCTTTAACACCTGTAGGGACAAGACAGTGACGGTTGTAGGGTTATTTTTAATGCAAATATAATTGTATTGTAAACCTTAGGGTAATAATAATTCAGGCGTTGAAGGGTCAAGTTTATGTGATTACATATTTGTTTCGTTGCTAAATTTCAATAAATGTTAATCCTTGAAAAAATGAATGGTAAATAATGGTAAATGGTAATACAGTAAATAATGGTAAATGAAGTTAAATAAAGGTAAATAATGGTAATTATTAATAAATAATGGTAAATGAAGTTAAATAAAGGTAAATAATGGTAATTATTAACAAATAATGGTAAATGAAGTTAAATAAAGGTAAATAATGGTAATTATTAATAAATAATGGTAAATGAAGTTAAATGAAGGTAAATAATGGTACTTATTATTAAATAATGGTAAATGAGGTAAAAACTATGTGGGATAGTTTTTGTAAGATCGTCATAGTAAACAAATTTTTTCCAACAAAATTTTTTGAGCTTTGAAAACAAAAGTTACATTTTTGTGATTCCTAAATCCGGCTTTGAATATATCCCTTAAGCATTTCAATGACTAATTCTTGGCTATTTTCCAAGGGAATAGCCACTAAATCGCGGCTAATAACCAAGGATCAGCCATTAACTAGGGATAGATGCTACTAGGGTATGTTTTATAGATGGTATTGGTTAGAGGTTCCTAATAAACAACTTTTGTTAATAAAAGTTCTGTAACTCTTCATGTTAAACAAAATTTAATAACATTTATGATTTTCGGGAAGACAATGAGGACGCCAACGCCGACGACGACGACGGAAATGCAACACCTATATAGAGCTTTCGTCTTAGGTCACGCTGGATAAAAAATTACATGGGACATGTATTTGTGTTAGCTAAATAGTTAATAATTCAATTCGTCTATACTAAAAGTCAGACAATATTCAGAAAATATTTATATTTATACAACGCATTCACATTTATTAATAACTTTGAAGTACAAATTTTCGATTTTTTTTATCTAAAACACGATAAAGTATATAAGACTTTTGCTGAATAATATTAGTATTAGTATAATTATTATTATTGGTATAATTATTATTATTGATAAAATTAATAGTATTAGTATAATTATTATTATTAGTATAATTATTATTGTTAGTATAATTATTATTATAAGTATAATTATTATTGTTAGTATACTTATTATTAGTAGTATAATTATTATTATTAATATAGCTATTATTGTTAGTATAGTTATTATTAATAGTATAATCATTATTATTAATATAGCTATTATTGTTAGTATAGTTATTAGTATATAGTGGAAATATAGAAAACAAAACACGAATTCGTTAAAATTGAAACGTAAATATTTTAAAAAGTTACTTTTTTCAATTTAATTCCATATTCATCTCTTTTATTTATTGTGTTAGTTGTTGAGCAAGACATTATATGGATCGACAATAGCACAAGTGAGGCAACCCACATTCAAATAACTTTGAGCTTACCTTACTTGTGCTATTATATGGATCAACAATAGCACAATGAGGCAACCCACATTCAAATAACATAGCGGTTACCTCACTTGTGCTATTATCAATCCATATATAACTTATTTAATTTCTTTAATTTCTCAGAAAAATATTTAGAAATCACTGAAAATCATTTTTTTTATAAAAATGTCGACGTCACAAATTTTTTCTCCATTTTGGCGGCAAAAGTTGTGATTCGCATGAATGAGTTCCATTGTCGTAAAATTTATCTTTTGTTTAAATTCTTCTGAAGTTTTACGACACTTAATGATGCAAACTTTTTTATGCATTATTATTATTATTATTTTTAGTATTAATGATGCAAACTTTCTTATGCATTATTATTATTATTATTATTAATGATGCATACACAAACTTCTTATCATTATTATTATTATTATTATTAGTATTATTAATGATGCAAACTTTTTTATGCATTATTATTATTATTATTATTATTATTATTAATGATGCAATTTTTTTTATGCATTATTATTATTATTATTATTATTAATGATGCATACCCAAACTTTTGTATGCATTATTATTATTATTATTAATGATGCATACACAAACTTGTTATGCATTATTATTATGCATTATTATTATTATTATTAGTATTATTAATGATGCAAACTTTTTTATGCATTATTATTATGCATTATTGTTAATGATGCATACAAAAACATTTTATGCATTATTATTATGCATTATTATTATTATTATTATTATTAGTATTATTAATGATGCAAACTTTTTTATGCATTATTATTATTATTATTTTTATTATTAATGATGCAAACTTTTTTATGCGTTATTGTTATTATAATTATTATTAATGATGCATACACAAACTTTTTATGCATTATTATTATTATTATTATTAGTATTATTAATGATGCAAATTTGTTTATGCATTATTATTATTAGTATTATTAATGATGCAAACTTTTTTATGCATTATTATTATTATTATTATTATTATTAATGATGCATACCCAAACTTTTTTATGAATTATTATTATTATTATTATTATTAATGATGCATACAGAAACTTTTTTATGCATTATTAGTATTATTATTATTAATGATGCATACACAAACTTTGTATGCATTATTATTATTATTAATGATGTATACACAAACTTTTTGTATGCATTATTATTATTATTATTAGTAATGCATACACAAACTTTGTTTATGCATTATTATTATTATTATTATTATTAATGATGCATACACAATCTTTTTATGCATTATTATTATTATTAATGATGCACACACAATCTTTGTATGCATTATTATTATTATTATTATTAATGATGCATACACAAACTTTGTTTATGCATTATTATTATTATTATTATTAATGATGCACACACAATCTTTTTATGCATTATTATTATTATTATTATTAATGATGCATACACAAACTTTTTTATGCATTATTATTATTATTATTAATGATGCACACACAATCTTTTTATGCATTATTATTATTATTTTTAATGATGCATACACAAACATTTTTATGCATTATTATTATTATTATTATTAATGATGCATACACAAACCTTTTTATGCATTATTCAAATGATTTTATTTCATTTTATGATTTAACTTTTAAATCAAGTTTGCCAAACATTTTTGTCGTCTTGTTAAATTCTACAGAAATGGAACTTTTCAAATTCAATGTTTTTAAACACTTTTAAACCTACCGAATTGTATTCGCAGATGTATGTAAAAATGGATTGGAAATGAACATACAATTTGTAATAGTGATGGCTATCATATTAGTTTATTTTAATTTTATTATTACTATTATAATAAAATGTATTCAAGAAACACTATTTTGATTACGTATACAGGCATTTTAAGTCAACCTAAAAAATAATCAATGAATAAATAACTAAAAAGGTGTTAAATCATTATGAAGTTTATTTTTAATAATGTTGATATTCGATCAATCCTGATTATAATTATAATTATAATCAGGATTGATCGAATATCAACATTATTAAAAATAAACTTCATAATGATTTAACACCTTTTTAGTTATTTATTCATTGATTATTTTTTAGGTTGACTTAAAATGCCTGTATACGTAATCAAAATAGTGTTTCTTGAATACATTTTATTATAATAGTAATAATAAAATTAAAATAAACTAATATGATAGCCATCACTATTACAAATTGTATGTTCATTTCCAATCCATTTTTACATACATCTGCGAATACAATTCGGTAGGTTTAAAAGTGTTTAAAAACATTGAATTTGAAAAGTTCCATTTCTGTAGAATTTAACAAGACGACAAAAATGTTTGGCAAACTTGATTTAAAAGTTAAATCATAAAATGAAATAAAATCATTTGAATAATGCATAAAAAGGTTTGTGTATGCATCATTAATAATAATAATAATAATAATGCATAAAAATGTTTGTGTATGCATCATTAAAAATAATAATAATAATGCATAAAAAGATTGTGTGTGCATCATTAATAATAATAATAATAATGCATAAAAAAGTTTGTGTATGCATCATTAATAATAATAATAATAATAATGCATAAAAAGATTGTGTGTGCATCATTAATAATAATAATAATAATAATGCATAAACAAAGTTTGTGTATGCATCATTAATAATAATAATAATAATAATGCATACAAAGATTGTGTGTGCATCATTAATAATAATAATAATGCATAAAAAGATTGTGTATGCATCATTAATAATAATAATAATAATAATAATGCATAAACAAAGTTTGTGTATGCATTACTAATAATAATAATAATAATGCATACAAAAAGTTTGTGTATACATCATTAATAATAATAATAATGCATACAAAGTTTGTGTATGCATCATTAATAATAATAATACTAATAATGCATAAAAAAGTTTCTGTATGCATCATTAATAATAATAATAATAATAATAATTCATAAAAAAGTTTGGGTATGCATCATTAATAATAATAATAATAATAATAATAATGCATAAAAAAGTTTGCATCATTAATAATACTAATAATAATAATGCATAAACAAATTTGCATCATTAATAATACTAATAATAATAATAATAATAATGCATAAAAAGTTTGTGTATGCATCATTAATAATAATTATAATAACAATAACGCATAAAAAAGTTTGCATCATTAATAATAAAAATAATAATAATAATAATGCATAAAAAAGTTTGCATCATTAATAATACTAATAATAATAATAATAATAATAATGCATAATAATAATGCATAAAATGTTTTTGTATGCATCATTAACAATAATGCATAATAATAATGCATAAAAAAGTTTGCATCATTAATAATACTAATAATAATAATAATAATGCATAATAATAATGCATAACAAGTTTGTGTATGCATCATTAATAATAATAATAATAATGCATACAAAAGTTTGGGTATGCATCATTAATAATAATAATAATAATAATAATGCATAAAAAAAATTGCATCATTAATAATAATAATAATAATAATAATAATAATGCATAAAAAAGTTTGCATCATTAATAATACTAATAATAATAATAATAATAATGATAAGAAGTTTGTGTATGCATCATTAATAATAATAATAATAATAATGCATAAGAAAGTTTGCATCATTAATACTAAAAATAATAATAATAATAATGCATAAAAAAGTTTGCATCATTAAGTGTCGTAAAACTTCAGAAGAATTTAAACAAAAGATAAATTTTACGACAATGGAACTCATTCATGCGAATCACAACTTTTGCCGCCAAAATGGAGAAAAAATTTGTGACGTCGACATTTTTATAAAAAAAATGATTTTCAGTGATTTCTAAATATTTTTCTGAGAAATTAAAGAAATTAAATAAGTTATATATGGATTGATAATAGCACAAGTGAGGTAACCGCTATGTTATTTGAATGTGGGTTGCCTCATTGTGCTATTGTTGATCCATATAATAGCACAAGTAAGGTAAGCTCAAAGTTATTTGAATGTGGGTTGCCTCACTTGTGCTATTGTCGATCCATATAATGTCTTGCTCAACAACTAACACAATAAATAAAAGAGATGAATATGGAATTAAATTGAAAAAAGTAACTTTTTAAAATATTTACGTTTCAATTTTAACGAATTCGTGTTTTGTTTTCTATATTTCCACTATATACTAATAACTATACTAACAATAATAGCTATATTAATAATAATGATTATACTATTAATAATAACTATACTAACAATAATAGCTATATTAATAATAATAATTATACTACTAATAATAAGTATACTAACAATAATAATTATACTTATAATAATAATTATACTAACAATAATAATTATACTAATAATAATAATTATACTAATACTATTAATTTTATCAATAATAATAATTATACCAATAATAATAATTATACTAATACTAATATTATTCAGCAAAAGTCTTATATACTTTATCGTGTTTTAGATAAAAAAAATCGAAAATTTGTACTTCAAAGTTATTAATAAATGTGAATGCGTTGTATAAATATAAATATTTTCTGAATATTGTCTGACTTTTAGTATAGACGAATTGAATTATTAACTATTTAGCTAACACAAATACATGTCCCATGTAATTTTTTATCCAGCGTGACCTAAGACGAAAGCTCTATATAGGTGTTGCATTTCCGTCGTCGTCGTCGGCGTTGGCGTCCTCATTGTCTTCCCGAAAATCATAAATGTTATTAAATTTTGTTTAACATGAAGAGTTACAGAACTTTTATTAACAAAAGTTGTTTATTAGGAACCTCTAACCAATACCATCTATAAAACATACCCTAGTAGCATCTATCCCTAGTTAATGGCTGATCCTTGGTTATTAGCCGCGATTTAGTGGCTATTCCCTTGGAAAATAGCCAAGAATTAGTCATTGAAATGCTTAAGGGATATATTCAAAGCCGGATTTAGGAATCACAAAAATGTAACTTTTGTTTTCAAAGCTCAAAAAATTTTGTTGGAAAAAATTTGTTTACTATGACGATCTTACAAAAACTATCCCACATAGTTTTTACCTCATTTACCATTATTTAATAATAAGTACCATTATTTACCTTCATTTAACTTCATTTACCATTATTTATTAATAATTACCATTATTTACCTTTATTTAACTTCATTTACCATTATTTGTTAATAATTACCATTATTTACCTTTATTTAACTTCATTTACCATTATTTATTAATAATTACCATTATTTACCTTTATTTAACTTCATTTACCATTATTTACTGTATTACCATTTACCATTATTTACCATTCATTTTTTCAAGGATTAACATTTATTGAAATTTAGCAACGAAACAAATATGTAATCACATAAACTTGACCCTTCAACGCCTGAATTATTATTACCCTAAGGTTTACAATACAATTATATTTGCATTAAAAATAACCCTACAACCGTCACTGTCTTGTCCCTACAGGTGTTAAAGGGTTAAAAAATAATCTGGAAGGAGACGACAAAAAAATGACGCAAGCGTGAGGGTGAAAAAATTTCACAAAATTACTTTTCATTCTTACAAGTGTCGAATTTTTCCATATTTTTAAACTTTAATTTTTTTGTGAACTTAAAATCTAAACGATCCAGAAATTTATTTTGTGAACTTTAAATTCAAACGATCCAGAATTTTTGTGAGTTTTAAATTCAAACGATCCAGAATTTTTGTGAACCTAAATAAATAAATAAATAAATAAATAAATAAAAAATAAAAGTATGATTCATGAAAAGCATGAAAATCGATTCGAAATTTATCGACGAGTTCTGTAACCCTTCAACGCCTGAATTATTATTACCCTACGGTCTACAATACAATCATATTTGCATTGAAAATAACCCTACAGTCTTTACTGTTTTGTCCCTACAGGCGTTAAAGGGTCAAGATAAAATGTCAGTGGGAATTTATTGAAAGAATTTATGATGGATTGAAACCAATTTCGTGGCTTTCATATTATAAATAGAATATAATTTTATTATTATTATTATTATTATTTAATATTATTATTATTCTTATTTAATATTATTATTATTTTTTTATTGTTATTATTATTATTATTATTATTATTATTATTATTATTATTCTTATTTAATATTATTTTGTTATTATTTTTAGTTATTATTATTATTATTATTATTATTATTATTATTATTATTATTATTATTATTATTATTATTATTATTATTATTATTTTATTGTTATTATTTTTAGTTATTATTATTATTATTATTATTATTCTTATTCTTATTTAATATTATTATTCTTATTTAATATTATTTTATTATTATTTTTAGTTATTATTATTATTTATGGAATGTATAAGTTGGTTTACATCTCGCATAAATATATTTGTTTTTATATACACGATGCCATGCATAACCAAGTTTAATTATTCATTATCATTATTATGTTAAGCGTGTGAAGGTTAGAAAATTCGAAATTGTTATTTAATATATATATATGATATATATAATATATATAATATATATATATATAAATAGAAATTGTTAGGCCTATCAACACTTTAGTTTATTGTTCAGCCAAGTTCCACATTATTACATTATTACTCGATGGATAATAGCACAAGTGAGGTAACCTCTGTTATTTAAATGTAGGTTGCCTCACTTGTGCTATTATAGATAAAATTTGGGTTTTAATCTAATTTTGATAGTTTTTTATGGACATTATAGCTGTGCATAATTGTTCATGTTTTGGTTTGCTTTGATTTAATCATCAATGGATTGGAAATGAAGTCTCTAAGGTGACCATTTTTGACCGACATTCCTGATCTGTGGAATTAGAAAGTGTTTTTGTTTGCATTTGGTTTACGTCATAAAATTGTAATGAAATAATTTGAGGGTTATTTAGCCAATATTTTTTTATTTTATTTAGCCAATATTTTTTTATTTGTTTTAGTGGAAATATTTTTTATTTGTTTTAGTGGAAATATTTTTTATTTGTTTTAGTGGAAATATTTTTTATTTGTTAAAGGGGATTTTTTTTTATATTAGTCAATATTCTTTTTTATTTTCTTTAGCCAATATTTTTTTAATTTTTTTATTTAGCCAATATTTTTGTATTTGTTTTAGTGGAAATATTTTTTATTTGTTAAAGGGGATTTTTTTATATTAGTCAATATTTTTTTATTAGTGGAAATATTTTCATGTCTGAGAAGACAAATTAATGACGTTGCTGTTAATGACCTTGGAAGGTAATTGGAGAAAATTGAACTTTTCCTTCTCGTTAATTACATGACGACATATGTGTGTCCAAAGTCATACATGTGTCGACATGCATGTGACCATATAATACACATAGATATGTGTGTCCAAAGTGATACACACGTCGACGTGTGTGTGTGCGCGTCCAAAGTCATACATGTGACCATATAATACACATCGATATATGTATGCCCAAAGTGTAATACATATCCAAACGTGTCCGTGTGTGTGCGCGCGCCCTTGGTAAAAGTAAGATCTTGAATGAAAATGTTTCAGTTAGACCAGATGAAACTATTTTAAATGAACACAGGTTGCTTGTGGTTTATGTCCAGCACAAAACATCTTCATCCGCTGAAAACACAATGCACGGTCATTTAAATCGACAAGAGCACAAGTAAGGTAACCCGTATTCAAACTAAATCGAGCTTACCTCATTTGTGCTATTGTCGATCCATATTACCAGATGATTGTTTAAACAACTGAATCTAAGTCATGTATTTGTCCCATACAACTTGACTGGTAAGTTTATAATTAATTATAAACTGTTCAATTATAATTAATTATAAACTTTCAATTATAATTAATTACATATTGTTCAATTATAATTAATTACATGTTGTTCAATTATAATTAATTAGGAGGGCTGAAGCAGAATAAACACTCACTTTACTATTATAAATTTTTAACAAAAATAACGTATGAAAAAGTACAAACTGCGCACACGCTGTTTTTTTTTCTACTGCGCAGAAAAATTTATGTGGGTTTAATTCTCGATTATTTTTGTATCTTGAAAGCAACTCTCCCCTCCTTTCACTGCTAGTGGTTCGATCCCCTCTTATCGGTGCAACCAGAAGGGTGTTGCACAACACCACCTTCAATGGAGTAGTCTTGGTATCCCATTCGTACAATCAGCAAAGTAATACGGAATTAAATTAAAGTCTCAAGACAAATGTATTAAGATGTTTAGATCCACAATAGCACAGTGAGGTAAGTTCTATGTTATTTGAATGTGGGTTGCCTCACTTGTGCTATTGTCGATCTATTTCTTGGCTTTAATAATTTAAAGGTTTCCATTAATATGTTTGTCTCTTCATACATATTTAATTTTCAATTTAATTCTCATGGCGATCTACTAAGATCCTGTGTTATACAAAATAAATATAATCCGTTAGTTTTAATTTATTTGCACTAGATGAATATAGTGTTTATTGATGGGATTGACAATAGAACAAGTGCGGTAACCCACATTCAAATAACATAGAACATACCTCGCTTGTGGTAGTGTCGCTCCAATTTATTTGAAACATAGATGCTACATTTACAATAATAATGAAAATGATAATGATAATGATGACAATAATAATGACAATGATAATAATGATAATGATAATGATAATAATAATGATGATAATGAAGATAATGAAGATAATGAAGATAATGATAATAATTATAATAATGATAATAATAATAATAATGATAATAATAACATCAAATCATGAACATTCATTTATCACAAAGTCACTCAAACCATTAAACGATTTGTCGAAATATAAAAACAAACAAAACAAATCTTGAGTAAGAAAATATTGGAAAAATAAATTTGATATACAGTTGTGAGGTGAAACTGTGCGCTTCGTATTTGTCTTTTGTTTTTCAAATATTTGTTTTGTTTTTCTATATTGTTTTATTTTTTTGTTTGTCTATATTGTTTTATTTTTTTGTTTTTCTATATTGTTTTATTTATTCTATATTTTTGTTTTTTTGTTTTTCTATATTTTTTTATTGCTTCTATATATTTTTATTTTTTTGTTTTTCTATATTGTTTTATTTATTCTATATTTTTGTTTTTCTATATTATTTTGTTTCTTCTATATTGTTTTATTTCCATATTTTTGTTTTTCTATATTGTTTTATTTCTTCTATGTTTTGTTTCTTCTATATTTATGTTTTTCTGTATTATTTTTTTTTATTTTCTATATTGTTTGTTTTTCTATATTTTTTTATTTCTTCTATATTTTTGTTTTTCTGTATTGTTTTTTTTTAATTTATTCTATATTGTTTGTTTTTCTATATTGTTTTATTTCTTCTATATTTTATGTTTCTTCTATATTGTTCTATTTATTCTATATTTTTTGTTTCTTTGTATAGAAATTGAAACATTAATTGTATTTCATAATGCTTATTCCCCTAAATCAGATTAACCTTAAATATATTGGGTCGGTTAAACCGCTATAGCGAGTTGCCCTTTAATACATCAAGTAATGTAGGTTATAAAAGTATTGAACAATGGATGTAATTATGATTATTAATGATTAAGATGCGATAATTTGATATTAAAATTATTCATAATTGACAAATTAATTAACGAAATTGTTCTGAAATTTTACTCGAAGATTAACCAAGTAAAGCAAATAGTTGATGGCCGTACGGGCGAGAATTGCGTGCTGTGTAAACACGGGAGGTACATCCTGTTTGGACTCCCTGTTCAGTTATATTCTTTAGGCCTGTTTCAAATATTATTCTTTATCAAATGAATACATTTTTTCTAATTTAATCAAACATTTCAATGGACTGAACGATATAATCATGTTGAAGTTTGAGTTATTTAATTTAATTAATTATTTTTACTTTAACCACCATTGTTATGTTTATGTATGATGATTATTTATCAGTATTACTTATTGTCATTATGTTTAATATATTTGATGGCCATTTTTTATTCGCTATCTGAAGGTTTCTGTTATACTGGGTGTGCAAAACGTGCTACTTTGCTGATTGTACTCCATGTAATGTATTTATTTATACACTTTTGCCCCATAGGTTTATCTTTTCAAGTAATTTTACTTTTGTGATTCTTTAGTTTTGTTTAAAAACCGATTAAACATTTTCATAGCAATGATACAACCTTATGGCTATTTTTGTTGTTGTTTTACTTCGCCTTTTAACGTCTGTAGGGAAAAATAGTGACGATTGTAGGGTTATTTTCACCGCAAACTTCATTGTATTGTAGACATTAGGGTAATAATAATTCTAGCATAGCTAGATGTACAACAGTTTTAACAACAGAAAAACACAAATAATATTTAATTCAATCAGCAAGAAAATAATGTAGGATCGTAATGGATGGACAATAGCACAAGTGAGGCAACCCACATTGAATTACTATAGTTTACCTCACTTGTGTTATTGTGGGTTCATATGATAGGTTGAAAATAGGCGGTTCCGAACCAATGTAATAAAATCAAACATTTTGCTACGGTATGGTAGGCTAGGCTGAGTAAAAAAATGTATTGCTTTATTTATGGGTTGGTAACTATTTTATTTATTTATTTATTTATTTCAACTATTTTATTTATTTATTTATTTATTTATTTGTGGGTTGGTAACTATTTTTCCAACTTCTTGGGCAACGAAAATAGAAAAACTCAACGTTTTTCATTAGAAAATATTGTTCATTTATTTCACGAAATAATAAATACTAAATAAATAATAAATAATTACCAATACTTCATGTGGGCTTGTCTGTATCCTTTTCTACCTGCCACGGGATACAAAGCTAGAAGCTAACGTATAAATTATGTTCCATTAAGTCATTAGCATTATTATTATTATTGTTATTATTATTATTATTATTGTTATTATTATTGTTAATGTTATTATTATTGTTATTATTATTATTATTGTTATTGTTATTGTTATTATTATTATTATTATTATTGGACGGAGTTTTCAAGTTGTGGAAATATCGCATTTATGCCGAATCATTTTTGACGACTTTTTTTAAAGAAAACCAAGTCCATAACTTTTGTTACAAACCTAAAATTTTGAAGAATTTGTGTAGGCCTATACATTTATTAAAATATCCCTTCATGTTACATGGTTTTGAATATATACCGTGTGTGTGTGTGTGTATATATGTATATATGTATGTATGTATATATGTGTATATATGTATAT
>JARUHE010342988.1:0-10385 GCA_031471125.1 Archaeomysis grebnitzkii | reverse complement strand
TAAACTTGATGAATAATTTAAACTGGATAGTTTACCACAATATTCATGCAACTGTATTACTATTTCAGGATTGGGGATAATCCATCTATGAGGGACAGAGGGCTTAATTTCTACTTTATCTTCATCCATTGTGAGTAACTTGCACGAACTAATGTTTTATAAAGAATATGATGAAACATTTCAGAGCATTGGGTTCTGAACATTATGTAGACACAAATTATCTGATATTGAAAGCAACCATATTGAAGGAATTTCTAGGATTCAATTAAAGTTTTTTTTTTTACAGATGAAAGCTAGTTGTTGATGGCATTAACTGTTGTATATTGGACGCAAAAATGAAAGTTTGGAAAGGTGAGTAAATTCTATTTTGCCAAAAAATTGATTGTTTTATGATGAATTTTGCTAACCTAAAATTTTGAGGACTTTCAATCACCCACCTTTTCTGAAAATAGGTTTTTATTATTTTTTTAAGATAGTTCATTTTATGTTATAAAGTTTCATTTCTCTTTACAGTTTTTATTTTTGAAGCAATTGGTCACTGGTTTTAAGGTTTGTATTTGGTTTTATCCTACTTGTATTTTCAATAACCTTAAAATGATGCAAACATTTCTATATATATTTCTGACACCTCAACTGAGTAAATAATGCTAGTCCATGCACTTTCTGAAATATTTTGCTCTGAATGTGGAGAGCTTGCACTGAACATATTTATTAAATATTACTTGTTCTTTCCAGAAAACCAAAGCAATCCAACTAAAGAACCAACTGGTATGGAGGACAAATACAGGATGGTTGTAAGTACTATCAATTTTTGGTTTTATTCCAAGTACCCATTTGTTGATAAAAAAAACTGATCAACACTAGTCAATTTTGGTAGATTAGAATCTTGATTATCCTATTTTTATTAATACATTTCTATAAAAGAGTGGAAAATTGAGAAACTGTTTTTAATCTACTTCATTCATTTTTTCAAGTTCTGTAAAATGTTTGAGAACTCAATAGCACAACTCTGAAACCTCTTTTTAGAGTTATGTTGATCCAAATAATAAAACCTTGGTGTTATGGTTTTCTGTGGAATTCGGTGTTGTCTAAATTGAACATTACTTAAACACAAAGGTTTAATATAAGTAAACCTAATTTGGTCTAATTGATACTCCTGAAAAAGTTAATCTTAAACTAGGAATGTACTTCAATGTATGATAGTTGCAGAGTTGTGACCAAAGGGACAATTATTCTTGAACATTCAGAATTTCTTAATATCTTCTAGAAAAAGGTCAATGTGAAAAATGATATTCAATGAACCTATTAATGTCAAACTTAATAGGTATTATTATGGTATCCATCGTATTACAATAAACATGCATGGGTCAGTCCGTCGTCGGCGTCTCTCGCTCACAATTCAGGTGAAGGTAAATGTTGAAGCTTTCCATTTTTTATTTTATACTTTAATAGATAACGAGCTGAATACTAACTTGGCTTAAATAAATATTTTTATATATATTTTCTTGAAAAAATAGCTCAAATTAATTTGGAAAGTATTTTGCTATTTTTATAAGCCTTGAAGGTAAATGTTGAAGTTTTTGATTAAAATTCGTTTTTCTTGAATTATAACTTTGCTTAAAATTGAACCAGTTTCTAGATTTTTTCTGCAAAAATGATAGTTTTATGAACATAAAAATATTTTGCTATTTTTATTTTTATTTCGCAGTTTTTGTCGAGCGTGAGTGACGAAGCTCTACATAGGCGTAGCAATTCAGATGTCGCAGGCATTCGACAACGACTTGAATGCTTACATAACATCTATACTATTATTTCTTTACATATATGCTTGGTTATTGGTTTAATATATTGCTAGATAATTTTGTTTGAATTTATCACTTTTTATCTACCTTCTTTCATCAAATTAACTTGAAATTTTTTATTATGTTTATTATTTATCAATCAATGGATTGGAAATTAAGTACACATAAGTATTCTCTAAGGTGAATTTTTGATAAAATGAAGTTTTCTCACTTTGTAACACCATTTTTGATTTGAAATTTTTAGAGAAGTTTTTTAAACATTTCAAGTCTGATTTGTGGATAACTATTTTTTTTAATGAATTCAATTAATCTTTAATCTATGTTTGTCTTTTACTGAAACCATTTGATACCTCTGGTTGACGGATGCCCTATTGTATCCATTTTTTTGTAAGTTATTCATGTACTTTCATGAAATCTGAAAGATTAGACCCCCATCATAGCTTGTTGCCCAATACATAAAAATAAAATGTAAATTCCAAAAGTTGACAAAATTCTCTTTCAGTTTGTTGAGGACCAAAAAATCTACTTTGATTGGGAGTTGTTTGTAAGTATACAAATTGTTGGAACCTTGATAAAATATTTCTTGATGATCGATGACGAATCAGACCTTGAGGACCTGCCTTGTCGTTCCTTTCCTTTGTGCGTTCTGCATGATAGAAATGTGAGCAACCTGGTCAGCAATCAAGGTTTATGATGTAATAACGAGGCATTTGTCTGATTATATTGAAATTTCTTTCTTCTCTTGACCTTTTAACACATGTTTAACAAGATTGTTTTTGTCAGGCTTGGCAGCAGAATCACAAAGGACCATTTGATGACTATTAAATTTAAAAAGAAATAACGACTTCATTAAGATATCAAGAGGTAAGTGAAGTGAATTTGTTCAAAATGATTTACAAAATGATGATTTTCGCAGACCTGTAATGAAAAAATTTTGATATAAAAAAGAAGTAAATTCTGATTCTAATATTATAACTTTGTTTTCATTATGTATGGGAAGGGTCGAAATAACTTCATTTATTTTTCAGAATTTTCTTCATTGAATGGAGGTGGCTTGCAGTAATTCTGATTGTAAGCTGACATGGCATCGCTTTATTTCAATTCAATCCTTAGATGTCTGAATATAGAGAAAAATACTTCTGACATTTTTCAGGAAAGTGGAAAGAAACTATTATTTTATCCAACTGAAATGGAAAGCTGAAGAACAACATTTTTTCATGTGCGTTTTCAAGAGTTTGGCAAATTCTGAAATGTTAATGATGATACTTTTATCTAATACCATCTTTCGGGGCTGAATCCTGATGGATAACTTGAATCTGACAAATGTTTGAGATAAAATTAACCAACACCCATAGTACTGTTCTAATTTAATTTTCTTCACAGTAGGAAAGCTTGAATTTGTTGATGGACCAAAAGAGATTTGACAGGTATGTTATGTTTTTATATTTAAATTTGATTTGACCGTATTCGGTCAAAGTTAATTTTGTCAAGAAAGTGAAAACGAAGTTAAGACAAGTGTTACTTTTCAACAAAAGGTTGAAGTTTTTATTTTTGCATCAAAATATCAGCATAAATATTGGATAGACATACAATAGAATTATTTTTATTAATGTTTTGTTATTCAAGGTTAACATTAGGAGAAATACCTTGTACAAATGTTTCGCATTAAACAAAAGGTTAGTCTTTACTGTCGTGCGTTCAAAGCAAAGCTCTACATAAGCGTATCAATTCTGATGTCGTCGTTGGCGTTAGACAACGACTTTAATGCTTATATATCATCAATACCATTATTTCTTTCCATATAGGCTTGTTTATTGGTTTTGAATATTACGGGATTTTTTTTTATTTGGTTTAATCACTTTTTTATCAAATTAACTTGGAAACTTTTTTTTTAACAATTTTTTTTTCATTTATCCATGGATTGGAAATAAAGTATACATATTCTCTAAGGTAATTTTTGATTAAATGATGTTTTCTCACTAACACCATTTTTGATTGACATTTGTGGTAATAGGATTTTTTAAAAGTGAATGAATGTTTGCGAGACATTTGAACCATTCGGTTCGTGGATTACTTGTCTTAATAATTTTCTTTTTAATATTTAACATCAAATCAATATCCTTGCAATAGAATTATTTTTAGATAATTTCAAGTGTTTTGTTACCTTAAAAGGAGGAGAAATAACTAAAAAAAATTCACACTAAACAAGTTTTTATTTTCTTTACACATTTTTGCTTGAAAAACCATGTATAAATACTATCTTTTTTTATTTAAATTTTACAAATATATTGTGCATTAAAAAAATAAACACTCGCTCGAGATTTAAGCCCCATGGCGGTTTAGGCATAACCAGATATATCTTCAACTAACTAAGTTCTTTTCTTTCACTCTAGTTTCAAAACTAAGTTTTGTGTAAAAAATTGATCAAGAATTGTTAACAGTAATTCAAAGTAACCTTTTTGTAAATTGAAAAATCATAGATTTTCAAATTGTACACAGAACGCTGTTTGAATTACCTATGTTTTGTTCTAAGCAAATGTGCTCAATAATAACTAATTTAAATCCTCGAAATCTGATGTTTCTTACTAACTAATCTAGCACGCCATATTTGAGATTTCGGATTAATTTTAGATTGTTATTGAACATTACTAGGATATTTGAAATTAAAAAAATATTTATAATAAATTATTTTCTCGAGTCTACTCTAACAATAGAGATTCCATGTTCTTTAACTCTTAAATTTAAGATCGATTACTGTGTCATTTCTAGAAAATTTGAAAACACAAAATTTCCACTTGAAGTGAGCATCAATCGTTTCCAGTTGCACCTTTGGTTTAGTTGGCAGAATTGATGCAAAAACAAATGTATTTTTTTTGAGAAAGCAATTAATTTGTTTGATCATTAATATTACAACATTGATCTAGCTTTCAAACTTTTGTTAACTTTAAATGTTCATATTTTAATTATCTTTAATTGTTTTTCAGATGATTTCGTGCTGTGGTTTGGCTCCATTTACAAGCAGTACATGCATTGATTAGCTACGTTTTTCAAATAACATTAAAGGTAATTCTATCAATATTAATGCTTTGCTTTGCAATACTCTTGAACAAGTGATGATTTACTAGCACATGCGCGTCATCTGATGGCATTTTAGTAGAACGGTGTTCCTTTATTTTGGCATGTTCTATGTCAAGGTATGTTGGTCGTTGTTTTGCTATTTGCTTTAATGATATTAATGTGCATCTGAAAATAATTTTTATAATTTTGTGTTGCATATCAATATGAAGTTTAATTGTGTTTTTTACTTACAGGCAAGTTACCTCTTCAAATTTCCGAGGGGTTGTCCAATCAAGGTAGATATTTTAAAAAGTTTGAATTTGTTTTGAAAGAATTATGATGATAAATGTGAAATATTGAGTACAATGATTTTGGTTTTCCCACAGCGTTCTGATGGGCATATAAAATGTAGGTAAAACATATAATTATTGTCATTAATGTAGAATTGTTAGATTTCAGATAAGTATTTTTGCAGCTCAAAAAGGACACAGTATCAATGGTACGTTATATATACTTTAAACATTTAGTATGACAATCATGCAGGCCCTGAGTTGTGCAATAAATTACTTATTGTTTGATTTTATAATTTTCCTGCCAGATAAATTTTGATGTTCGCTATGATGCCACCTTTTTTGGTTGCATTACGAAACATCCTCACAAAAATTCAGTAATTGTTTAAATGGCTTTCGTGTGGCATTTGTTCCTAATTGTGGTTATGTACGAAATACGGAGATTATTTCATTTTCTGTAGCACAGACTTTGCAGGGTTGTCACCTTTTTGTTTCAAAGACGTGTTAGCTCAAAAAGAATAAGAAATATATTAATTTCTTTTTTATTAGTCCTAGGCACTTGTCTATTTGAGAACTTCTTTGATTTTTTCCTAGCAATGTTTACTCTACAAAATTCTAAATTTATTTAGGGGAATGTATTAGAAAAGATTACATTCTTTCTATACATCTACAATCCAAGTTTCATTTCACTTTTTCTTTTTATCCTCATTAAGAACTTAAATTAAAAATAAGTCCTAAAGCAAATTTTGGATTTATTGGTTTTCCACTTGGAGATCTTTAATTTTCATTAGTCAATGAAAAAAGGTGCCTAAAAAGAACTTGTGTTTGACATGAAATTGATTATCTAGCCTGATTATATATTGCATGAAAAAGATTCAACTATGTTTTCTTCATAGCTGAGGCAGACACAATGCTATATTAAAGCTTCTAAGAACCATAGCTTTTGCAATCATGCAGTTAGCTCTGATCAAGAAGTTACATGGTTGATATGAAGTCTTATAAATTTTTATTCTCACGATTTATTTGTTCACCTCAACATAATTTTTACTGGCGAGATCACGTACCTCCAATTTTTTTTTGTTCAACAGTATTTGGCTGCTCAATATTAAATGTAAGTGATCTAACCTTAACTCTTACAACTCTTAAATTATTGAAATGGAAAATTTAGCAGGACTGCCATTAACATTTAGATGTCTGATAACATTTACATTATTTAAATATTGTTTATGCCTTTTGAAACTAAAAGTTCTTTTTTTTACAGGGTTCGTGAGGTTCGATGTGGTTTGCAGGTCTCCCATTGCATTAGTTTCACTTTCATATGATTAGTAAGTACCCCAAGTTTAATTATCAAACTTGAAAATGTATGATGAAATTATTTGTATCCTGCGAATTTGATTCCACATGAAAGTAATAAAGGTCTGATAACATCAAAATTCAAAAAATATTTCTTTAAACTATACGTGTTAATAATTTAATTTGTTTTCAGTTTTGCAAGAACTTCACTTGCAACTGTATTAGCCCCATGATCTATTTCAAAATAAAAAAACCAAGGTTAGTGTCGGCATTTGTTGAGTTATACGAGCCAATGATGTAATATATTTTCATTCTGACACTTCTTGTTTGAAAAACAATGAAACCGAAAACAATCTGACATAATTAAATGTCTAATATATTTAGTAAATGTGACTCTTATTTATTCATTTTCTTTTTTGCAGGTATGTTTGGAATGGTGTTTTCATGTAAAATAAATTTATGATTTTGTTCATTTATATTATCCTTAACATCTTTGGTTATTTTCTCCCATTTTGTTAAATTGGTGAAGTAACCGTTGGAGTATATTAAATGGGCGCTAGCCTTGTTATTTTGAATAATAGTCTCTCTTGAGTTTCTTTTTTAAAATTTAACATTTTTCCTGATAATTCATAGGTCACCATAGAAAAAAATTGATTCTATAGGTATTGCTATTGAAATATCCATTGTCCATTAACAAGGTTATGCTGAAATTAATTTTTTAATCAACACCTTGGACCAATTTAATGTGATTACTTCCAAAACTATTGAAGGAAATGGTTAAATTTAACTGAAAGTGCATCCTCTTTAGTGAGTTTCATATATGTACATTCACTTTATACTCTGGCATTACCTTTAAAAAGAGCTATTTCGCTGCTTTGGCAAATGGCCATCTTTTATTTCGGGTAAACTAATAGTAATACTAGACTGCTGCGGATTACATATGGTGCAAAATTTAACCCATAGCACTTAACTTCATGTCCAAAGAACACATTAACATTCTCAATATTGAGAAAAACATTTAATTTCACCAGTTTTCTCAGTCCTAAATTAATTCCACGTTTTCATTAAGTCAGGAATATTCAGCAATCTTAAAGTCAAAAATCATTCAATTTGAAATCAGTGGTAACTGTATGACCAATCCTTCTTACATAACATTGAAATTAAAGTCTTATTTGCTTATTACTTGAAATAAATAACTGAATAGGTGGATCATAAAAATACTGTTTAGCAGGCGAAGATGTGACAATGCTTGCTAACATTATGGTACTTTCAACACCTGGTTTCACGCGACTGCTTCATCTATGAAACCTTTACTAAATTTTATCTTTTTTGTTCGTTGATGTAACCCATCCACATTTACTGTGAAAGAAAATCGTTGAAAATTCCATTACAATTTTTTGTTTTAAAATTAATGAGGAAATTTACCATTATCGAGCTGGAGAAGTTCTAATTATCTTTATGGTGGTTATAGATAAAATTAATGACATTTACTTGCACTTCAATTTTAGAATAGTTCACAACTTTTAAATATGCTTAATCATGTACAAAAGTGACTAGTCTTAAGTTTTTATAGTTCTTAGTCTGTTATCCTGACTAAACTGTTTTCGACCAATGAACTCTTAATATAATTCGTGTGATTTGACCCATTAAGTGTACCGTACTTTGAAGGACTAAAACAAACATGCAGTCATTTTTAATAGACCTATGTAAGATCGAAACCTAAATGCTTCCCAAACTTATTTTCCCCATTACATGAATAAACACTACAAATTACCATCTTAAGCAGTTTGAGCTAATAAATAAGAAACATGTCTGTTTTGGTATTGAAAGTACGGCAAACTAAATGGGTCAAATTTAGTCCAAGTTGGGAAATGGCTAAGATAACTCTGTATGCACGATTTTTTCGTTCTTATGCGTCTACCTTGTGTTATTATACCACGGTTATGATAACCGATCATGGTTCAAACGAGTGTTTAATACAAAAGCTCCACATAGGTTTTACTTTTCCGTCGTCTGCGTCTGTGGCGTAAACTATTGCAATATAGCAGAATTCGGAGTATCCGCCACTTCTTTCATTGATATAAGGATTTTTTGATTAAATCGCCGATTTAGATCGAACAATATTTACCGATTGATATTTTTAACAGTTGGCTGAAGCGTACTTTTCCATGAGGCTGGTTTAGCCAACTTAATTTGAGCATAACTTTTTTTCCTGATAGTCCATTATTATTATTATTAGGTACATGTTTAACTAAAGTTTATCAATGGCTCTAAATCTTGGATTCAAAAAAATTCTTAAAATTTGTATAATTTTTCATGAATTTGGCCACTTTGACTTCTTCTAATTTACATTTTACAAGTTGTTTAGCAAACTTATTTTGGATATCACTATTTTTGTTTTTGCAACGGTAATTATTCAACATATCTTGAACAAAAATCTCTGGAAAACCTTAATTGAAAAACTGTTTTATGCTGATCTTAGATTTTTCTAAAGTAGACTGAACATTTTTAGTTGTACATCAATAGTTAATAACCTAAATGAAAGATGCATTATGAATAACCCATCTTTAACAAAGTTCTGTTAAACTCGAATTTATTTAAATAATTGCGTTTTTACTGTTTCTCAAAAGTGGAGAACATTTTTTGTTTTTACAGCAATAACTATTGAACATAAATGCAACATTTATGAATAGTAGATCTTAGCGTTTGAAATAAATTTTTCCATTCAGGAAATATCTAGAACTAGATTTGAGTTTTGTTTACCACACTTTCCAACTTGGACTTGTACCGAACATTTTGGAAATGCACTTACACATTTAGTTTAATTCCGGAATAAGATTTCATAATGAATTTTGAAAGGGTATCTTTCTCAGATCAGTAATGTTAAATTTACCCTAGATAATGGTCTCTTGTCTTTGATAGTACAAGAATATTGATTTTTCTATACAATTTTAGCTGTCTGAGAGATTTCACTTCGTGATTCCTCAAACTACATAAATGACCTCTAGCAATGTGAACTTTTCAGTTTCAATTTTTTGTCATATCTATTTATTTTTTAGCATTTCAAATTCAGTAAAAGGCCCCTCATAATCTAGGAAGAGAAAAAATGTTGAGGCATAGGCCTAGCAGTTATTATTGTGGAGGTTTTGTAGACGTGTTCCAACGTAAACCGAACATTTTTCACACCACTGCGGCCATTAATGTGAAGAAAATTTTAAACGGCTGTCGTCAGCCATCCAGGGCTTGCTCTTCAAACCACATGAACAATGGAACCCTGGACGGCTGAGGCCAGCAGTTTAAGATTTCCTTCATACTATGCATGCAAAGTCTTAAACTGTGTTCACCAGTTTTATCATTGTAAACCGAACATTTTTATCCAATTTTTTTTCGAACTAGTGAAACGAAGTTAAGACATAGGTGTTACTTTTCCGTTACAAGGTTCAAGTTTTTTGTCGAGCGTGCGTAGCAAAGCTCTACATAGGCGTAGCGTTTCCGATGTCGTCGTCGGCGTTAGACAATGACTTGAATTCTTATATATCATCTATACTATTATTTCTTTTCATATAGGCTTGGTTATTGGTTTAATATATTACTAGGTATTTTTTTATTTGGTTTTATTACTTTTTATCTACATTTTTTCATCAAAATAACTTTGAAAATATTTTCAACAAATTTTTTTTTTCATTTTGTTTTTATTTATGCATCCATGGATTGGAAATAAAGTGCACATAAATAGTCTCTAAATTGAATTTTTGATAAAATGTTTTCTCACTTTGGAACACCATTTTTGATTTGACATTTTTGGACTGGAAAAATTTTTCAACAATTTTTTTCTTCGTATTTTGCTTTTATTTATGCATCAATGGATTGGAAATGAAGTACACATGAAAAGTCCCTAAGGTGAATGTTTGATAAAATTATGTTTTCTCACTTTGTAACACCA
>JARUHE010342966.1:0-10386 GCA_031471125.1 Archaeomysis grebnitzkii | reverse complement strand
TTACAGTTCGATAATACTTTAAAAATTACAAGCCGTAATTGTAAATATAGCAACTTCGCTGACTTAGAATATATCGGTAAACAAAACCAAATTGATCAAATGTACAAAACGGTGGATGAAACACAAGAATATCATGAAATGGTACCAAAGATAATCAAAATAACACTAGAGTTGAAGGAAAATTAAAAATAAAACAAATCAAAAAATAATAAAACATATTCAATGAAACTTCTAGTTTTCTATTTTATCGTGAATAATGAATTGAAACCATATTATATTTTCTTAATGCATTCGTTTTGTTCTTCATTTAACACTGTCAAAGTTTTTATATATTCAATAGTTTTTAATTGTTTTTCTTTCATTGTATTGTACCTGTCTTATGCATCAGTTAGTTTATCGAGGTTTTCGTTCTACTAAGATTTTTCCCTAAATCAGCTATGTAGACAAACATTTATTTAAATTATTTTTGTATGTCCAAAGACTCAAGCTTATTTTTCATTAGATTTATAAAAATCATAACTGTTATGGTTGTCCGCCATCTTTATATTTTTTAATTCAACTTATATTTGTTGTTTGTTCATCCCAATTTTGTTTATCCATTTTCTTATGGCATGACGAACTTGAAACTTTTCCATTAGATCCATCTGCATGGACAATGTATTACAACAATCTTTTGGAATACACAGATGTTTATATTCATAAAATATTCTTCAATAACTCACCAACAATAGTTTTTCTAGACCTAACACACAAGTTCGCCTTTTTGCGAACACTCAATTATTAAACTTATTTTTTCCAGACCTTCTTTATGGGTTGCTTGGCGATTCAGTGAAAATAAGGGGTATGATCGACCGCTGGTTACACCATATTAAGAAGGCGAACAAAGTTTCCTTCTTGTTTATATTTTATTAAGTAGATCTTATCAGTTAATATACATTTATGATACACATACATGCCAGTTAGTGTAAACAAAAACGTCTTCTCTAAATACAATTTGAAACTATAGTACATAAGTTTTACTCGTGTCACTAGATTGTAAAAGGAAGTTGCTATACCAGAGTCTAGTCCACTGATTTGAAACTATAGATAGGCCTTTGTCACCTAAGTCTGTCGCTAACGCACGCCATATTGGTATACCATACTTCTTCTTCTTTAAGATAGTGTTTTAACAGGCTTTAAATCAGTACTTTAAATAGACTATTCTGATTCGCGATTACATAATATACAGTAAATAATATGAAAGTAGTAATACTACAATATTATGTTATATAAGTAATAATAAGTTTAGATTGTTACACCCTACCTATGTTTTTCCGTTTTCCTCATATATTAATAAATGTTATTCCTTCATTTTTTATTTATTATTTGTTTATTATTGCATCCAAAAGCTACACAATATACCATAATTAATCGATAAAAATGAACAATCCAACAGTTTCGTATCCTTATAACATTACTGTTCAACTTGCGATCGCCATCTTGGTATACCATCAACATTGTGACCGCAGCGAGTGCAAGTAAATGTTTTGGCGACACGAACTACAAACCAGTTCTTGTTGAAAGGCCTATCCATAAGTTTACATCAGTGGTCTAGTCTATCAATTTATTTGAAAAATGAATCAACTTTTGATATGACAATATTTTCAGAACGGCAAGTACATCCACCACAACTCGGACAAACTGCACCCGCCGACGGTGCTCGATTTGGACGAGATGCAGAAGATTGAAACTGCCTCAGAGGACAGGCGTCCGCTGCAGCAAGGCACCTTTCAATGCGAAACCTGGAGACCCAATCACGTGGACACCCTACGGAGCGCCCCGGTGCTGGTTACGCTGGAGGAGTGCAAGACGCTCGTGTTCTCCATCGACAAAGAGTTAAACAACACCACGGAGAAGAAGACTCTGGACGACCACTTTCAGGACCTGGGTAACCTTTATGGCGAGTTGAAGGATCTGTTGATCAGCGAGATGCCAAATTTCGATCAAATGTTGAAGCAGTTGATCGAAATAAAAAGAATAGAAAATGAAAACAAAACAATAGAGAATTTTAGATTTCTTGCATTCTATTTCAATGCCACGCCGTTGCCTATTGTTAACAAAATCAAAAGAATAAACAAAAGCAAATTACCGTTACTGTATCCAAGCAGTTCGTATGTCGCTATTCCGACTAAATGTTTCGATCCAAAAGAGAATTATGAGTATGGCAATGTACTCACATGGCCCACTACAGAGGCAGGATACCTTAACCCCAAAAACTTTAGGTGTGATATCGGAAACGGTAGAGTTAGGCCGAACATTTGTCAGTGGAATTATACTCACGGAGCATCACGACCAAAAGCAAAGGAAATGATCTGTGATCGATTTGATCAATGTCCCAAAAATTATACATCTGTTGCCAACAGTTATTGCGTTGCTGTGACTCAGCCCGGACCTTGGTGCAAAGCTCTTCAAGAGTCGTACCTCACGGGGATGGAATTTTCCCTTATTGACAGAACCAAACTTTTCAAAAAAGGCCGAAAGAGCACAAAAGTTGGAGACAATGAGGAGGATTTCGATCTAGTCAAAAAATATCTTTTGGAAAAATTGGACTTAAGATATGCTTGGTTACCTATACAAAGAAAGTTTCCAAATGGACCATTAACACTGTCAGGATTTGGTACTTCTGAATTCAACATTAAAAGCTATTTTGCTCCCGAAGATCTTGGGTTGAAGTGGGAGATTGGTCATCCAAAAACTGATAAAGACTGTCTTGTTATTGATTTGGAAAACAATTCTCTGTTGACAATAGATTGCAATGAATACATTTCATTTGTCACTTTGATAGATATTAGCCAAACCCTACCAAAAAAGAGAAATGCAAACTATCTACTTTCACAAAGCTCTTTCTGTCCATCTAAAAGTTGGGTTTCATCGGAAGTTTTATGGAAAAGTGAGAAATGTTTTCATGTCATAGACTTGGAACATAACAGCTGGCATGAAGCTGACAAAATTTGCAAGGGCTTGAACGCAACTTTGCCCAAGCCTCAGATTGGTTTCTTTGACAGAGTCTATAAGCAATTACTTTTTAAGTTTAAAATTGACTCAGTTTGGATGGATCTTAAAAAAAACAATTTAGATAATGAAAACTATTCATACTTAAACTGGGAGGCGAACAGTAACTATAATTTGAGTTTTGGAGTCTTGACAAATAGTGGTTGGCATTTGGAAGATAGAAACCAAAAGAGAACATCAATAATATGTGAAAAGTCCATATCGTTACTTCCTTCAAATGAAATAAATCTTGCTTACGACAGTAATGATAACAAACATCAAATATGTATTACAATTACAAGTAAAGAAAACTTGTTTCCAGATACATCAATGAAATGTTTCATGAACGGCAATATCATAACCATTGACGAAACCAAAAAATCATGTGATTTTACATTGGACATTGTTGAACAAGGAAACTACACATGTGAAGCTTGGATAAGAAACCCTTTCAGGCTTGTAAAATCAAACTCTTTTCTTCACGTTGATAAGAACATAAAAACATTTGTTGTTATTCTCAACAACCCTACTGTAAAATACAACCCTAGAAACCATGATCTAACCTTTAAGCCAAACTCCATATTCACAACGTTTTTACCACGAAGCTGTGTTGTAAATTTGAATAGTTTTTTATTAAGCAATTCAAAAATCAAGTATATGCAGTTCACAATGAAAAAGTATCAAATTCTTTCCAAGTCAAACAAAAATTCTTTCATTTCGTTCCATCTTGAATCAATCGTTAAGGACAGCACCTTTGACGAGAAAAAATTGTTCGCTGCATTAAACAAATTCTACGAAGATGAAGACAGTTGCAGCCTTACTGAGGTGAGAAGCACAAACGACTGCCCGAAAACCAACAATGAATTTGTTTGGCAGAGAAAGAAAAATGGATTTGAAGAACTTTGTGTTGGCAACGATGGGTATCCTGTAACTAAAATATGTAGTGGAAATTTTAATGATGGCTATTATTGGCAAGATAAATATGGCCAATGCGTTAGTTCAACTTCCATAACAACAGATTTAACTAGAATATTCAAAGATACAACAGGGTTCTTGAAAGGAAGTTTAGGGTCTCTTTCTAAAATAACAAAAAATCCAAAAGAGTTGCGTCCTGTAGATATCTATTATCTGGCAAATACATTCGAAAAGCTAGCCAAAACAACATTAACTGAAACTAAAAAGATTTCATATAAAGAAATTGTAGAAACAATGAACAATGTTATGCGTTACGACGACGCAACCATTTTAAATATGCAACAAAAATATAATTCGTCGTCTCTCTTATTAGATTCGTTTGAAAAGTTAACTCTTAATGCGGACAATATTTTTGATTCTAACACGAATGAAGATTCTATATCTTTAGATAAAATATCTGTTGAAAAGTTTATCATATCAGAACATACTTCAGTTATTGGCTTCAAATCAAACAAAGAATACCTTGGCGTTAGAACTGCTGCTATATTGAAGGGCAAAACCATAGATATGAACTCTGATGTTGCTATTATATTACCAGAACAACTTAGCTACACTATTTCGAAAGAGAGAAAAACGAAAAACTTTCTAGAAACAACCTCGCTGGCTTTTGTAGTGTATAGAAACGATTTGTTTTTCAAATCTAAACACAAATCTGACAACGAAATTGTGTCGGTGAATAGTCACGTCATTCAAGCTTCATACAAGAACCAAGTTGTAAAAAATCTCACCGATCCGGTAAAAATATTCTTCAAGACACTCTCAGATGCTAACGAGACATACTGCGGGTATTGGGATTTTGAGGCGAACGAGGGTTTCGGAGGATGGGCAACAGATGGATGTTGGAAAGGCGAAATAAATGGAACCATGGAAACGTGTTATTGCTCTCACCTTACCTGCTTTGCTTTATTGATGCATCACAGAAACAGCAAACTGGAAAAACATATTTATGCTCTCGAAATAATATCGACAATAGGATGTTACTTGTCTATTTTTGGATTGCTTGTTGTCATTTCTACTTTTGTGTTGTTTAAGAAATGGCGCCGTGGTCTAGGCAACAAAATACTTGTTAATCTCGCAATAGCTATTTGTAGCAGCATGTTTCTTCTGATTGCAGGACTGACTCAGACATGGAATGATCTCTTATGCACCACTGTTGCGGTTTTACTTCACTACTTCATCTTGGCATCATTTGCGTGGATGGTAGTAGAGGCTGTCCACCAATACAACCTATTTGTTAAAGTTGTTGGCACCTACATTCCCCTTTTTATATGGAAGGCATCTGTGCTTGCGTGGGGAACACCTTTGATTTCTATCATCGCTATCTTGATTTATGACAAAGAACTATACAACAGTAGCGATGATTTTGTTTTATATAGAAGAATTTGCTGGATGTCATCAAATGGTTTCTTGTTCGCATTCTTACCTCCGTTGGTGTTAACAATGATGATTAATATAACCGTTTATTTGTTAGTACTGTACAACACTGTTTGTCGTAAGTCCAGAATAACGTCAACTGTATCTCAACAAGATCTTCGCAAAAAACAGTTATTGATGGCATTGTGTGTTTTTGTGCTACTCGGTTTCACTTGGATTTTTGGACTGCTATCAATTATCAACTCTGGGGAAATTGTGTTTTCATATTTGTTCTGCATCTTCAACACCTTGCAAGGCTTCTTCATCTTCCTCTTCCACATCTGTCGTGAAAGAGGCGCTCGTAGTCATTGGAAAGACTTCCTGTCTGTCTTCCTGTGCGGCTCCTCCAAGGACCAGATTGGGTCCAACACCTCCTACAACAAACCCTATTTGAGTCACAGCGTCAACTCGAAGGATTCGTCGGGGTTCAACTCAGTCGTCATATCGCCTCGGACACAGGCAATCCGGGAGCAGAACAAGCTACGGGGAAGTCTCCTGTCCAGCGCCACGAATTCATCCTTCGTTAGAGAGTCCATCACCAGCGAGACGAGACTGTGAAGTTATTGGAACAGTGCTATTTAAACCTCACTTTTGAAATGTCTAAGAATATAATGAAGTTGAATTAATTTCATAACAAATTATGTGAATAGTAATAAAATAGATAAAAAGTAATATATTTGTATAACCTTCAAAAACAAAAGTTCTATCATTATTTATTGGAAATAAATTTTTATTTTCGATAACTTGCAGTTATATGTATATAAGTATATTTAAGGTGAGCAACGACCAACACTCATGTATTGTCGGGGCTCTCCGTCATCCTAATTTTAATTTCCCATCTATAATCTATAATTATAAGATTAGGATTTTGTTTTTATCTATAATCTATAATCTATAATTATAAGATTAGGATGTTTTTATCTATAATCTATAATCTATAATTATAAGATTAGGATTTTGTTTTTATCTCTTGGCACTTTTTTGTTGTAAATGTTTGTATTAATCTAAGTGATGTGCAGGAAGGCATAAAATTCAAAGTTTTCAAAATGAGTAGCAAAGCTCAGATGTCAAATAAAATTAGGAGGACAGAAAGCCCCTGCAATATATGAGCAGACATATTAGCTTAAACTCTCCATCAAAATCAAGCTAATATTGATCGTTGGTCAGTTTAAGTAGTTTTGCAATGACTGGTGCTTATTTGCTTCTGTGATACTAGTGACATTCATGTCCGACACATATCCAGCTGTTTTTGGGTTTGATCTCAGAACCATCCGAGAATTAAAATGTGGGTATGTCCAAAACAAAAAATAAAAAAAGTTATAAAAATAAAGTAGAAAGGAAGAAATCAAGAAAGAAAATTATTAAAAAAAATTGCAATTACCATAGCAATATTGAATTTTGTGGTTATGTGGCTTTTGTAAAATGCATCTACAAGTATATACCACTTAAATTATCAGATGTTAAACTTCAACGAAACCAACTGAAGGAATAAACACAAAACAAACTGAAATGATGAACGAAGTACAACAGTTTCTCGATGCAAAAGACTTGAGAACTTCTGAACCTGTCCGACAGTCTTGGTGGCTTCCAGTTCCATACCACATACCTGGATAACAGTCTGTTTTATACAACCAATTAGGAGAGAAAAATGTTTTGAGTGCTGAACCTCCAAAATCTAGATTAACTGTATTTTTCAAGACTAACTTGAAAGATTAATTCTTAAAGGATTTACTTTTTTTTAGACCTCCTTGGTCATTTTATATTTATGATAAATAAACAAGCTATAGGTGATGCAATAGGAAGTAAATAGAAATAGGGATTAGTTCAAAGAAACCTGTCAAAAGCTAGGACTCCTGGAAGATGGGTCAGAGGCTCAATATGCACTCCCAAAAGGTTGATCAATAAGCTTTGGAGATCTTTATTTTTTATCTTCACTGAGGGCTTGCACATCAGGTAAAATGGTAACACCTTATCATTATATGGAATGTTCATGAATGAACTGATACAGCACTTGCTACACATAGGTGATATCAGTTATGAGAAGGCTGAAAATATGGTTCTTGTGAAACTAAATGACCAATTTAATATAAGTGTATATGTTTCCAATCTAGAGGAGTTCAATCTGTCAGAACCTAAAATTTTGAACAGCGATAACACTCCAAAATTCATCTTATCTGAAACAAATTTTGACAATAAAAATTAACCTATCAACCTTAGAAAAATATTGAACAAATTAATGCAGAATAGAGTTCCAATTTCTACAATGTCTTGCAATATGTGCAAGATATAAAATATAGTTTTGCCTTATCGTTGCAGGTGGTACTGTAAAAACATCCAAGACATTGACTATACAGACAGAGGCGAATGATTTGTTATCCTTGCTGTAGCATCAATTAGAGTCGCGTCAACGTTGCTGGATGATAAAAAAAATCATGCGACACAGTCAACCAGTCAGAAACACATTAATTCTACATAATTTATAAAGGAGTCTGCCCATACAGTTTGGAGCTTTAGTTCAGCTGAAGGACATGGAAATGGTACTAGATATGGGATTATAAACCTGCTGCCCCATGTCATAGAAACTGTTGCAATCAGTGTAAGCTGTAGTGGATCTAACATTTTTGTTCCAAAAGTGTAATTGCATTCAAAAGATCTTCCGTTTGAAATTAAGTGGAAACAATTTCGCGTAAAGTAAGTCAGTATGATTGCAAACAAGGCTCAAGTGCACACCCTTGAGATTGTTGGAATTTTCTATCAAGATAATTCTTTAGCCATCGGCAATTCTAAATAGCAATTTAAAAGGTCGGTAACCTTAACTGTGTGAAAATTCTCTTCAAAGGAGAGAACAGCTTTCATATGAGAAACATTTTCTACCGAGAAGTCCTCAAGTGATCTATGATAATTTGTAGAACTATGATACTGATGTCCGAGTAAATCACAATAAATAATTGTGTAGATATAAATGTACGTACAATATACATTTAACCACACCGGCCATCCAATAGATTTGTTAATTGTATTTAAAAGTTGAAAACATATTTTGAGTAAGGAAGTTTTAAATCATAAACAATATAAAAAAAGGAAAAAAGAAGATGGCGAGTAAACAATCATAGCAAATCGACGTTCAAGAGTTGAAGATATATTAGAAGTAAAGTAGTTTTAAATCATAATATAAAAAAGATGAAGATAGCGAGTAAACAACCAGAGCAAGGCGACATAGCCTCCTATGGGGACTAGATTCAAATCTGGTCGTAGTCCGGCTGCAGAAGGTAGTTATTTACAATATTATAAATGTTGTTTGTGAATCATAAAAAATAAATACATACATATTATAAATGCTGTTTGTGAATTATAAAAAATAAATAAATAAATAATATAAATGATGTTTGTGAATTATAAAAAATTAAGTTCCATACATTTTGTTGAAGCACAAGAAAGTTGATTGAAACACCAAAAAAGGGTGCACTATTAGCAAAGGTAGTCAATTTGATGATGTCAATTTTGACAATCTTAGACAAAAAACTTAGTCATGTGTATTCAGTGAAATAGATATCATCCCTCTTTTATTGACAAGGAAAATATCAATGTTTCTAAACATTGAATATTCAAACAAAACGAAACAATTTGTACATTAATCTCGCTTTGAATTGCAATTGTATTCTTAATGTTAAATACAATATAAAGTTGTTATGTATTTTATATCACTTGTGTCATTTCATTATTTTTCATCAGCACAAAATGTATGATATCTTAAAAATCTTAAAACTTAAACTTAATTGAAATAGCCTAAATAACCTTTTTAGTTAAGGATTAGATTGTATTGCCATGGTAAAATGATAAAATAGCATGTTATTTCATATATATGTTTACTGGAATAGTTTATAGGTAATAGATGAAGTGTTTTTTATAGTATGAAAACATGAAGCAAATAAATATTATAAGAAAAATATTATCTTTCATATACCCATCCTGCAACACTTCCATGAGATATTCTCTCAACTGTTTAAATGAATTTGATGCTATATATTTTAGTATGAAGTAATTTATTAATCATAGATACATATATGATAAACAAATAATTCCAAACCATAAATAAAAAATTAGAAAAATCTTTAAAATGAATTTCACGACAGTCGCCTATAATTATTTTATACTAAGAAGATTGCGTTCGAGTCCGTATATTTTTGTATTGTTGAAAATAAAGGTAAAAAACAATATTTGAGGGAAATGTGCAGATTGATTCGCCTAGCACTGTACAATGCTGCCACAAATTTGTTTATCTTGATGATCAAAATATGCATTTTGTAGTGACAATAATACAAAGTTTCATTGCCCTACAACACTCATTTGATCACGAATTGGTGTTTAACTTATCAGGTTGAGTATGGAGACTGTCTAAGGTCAACTAACTTGTTGACATTATATTACAGGAGCAAGGCTTAATTTATAGCATATCTCTGATTTTAAGACAATTATTTTCTATACAACCATGTAGCTAGTTTGTCTTTGGGTGTTTTTTTCCAGTTAAAAAACTATGAACTTGAATTTAGTATGCATACACATATTTTTTTTTGTGGAGTAACATAAACCAAAACAAAATAATTAAGACAAATAAAATAAATACCTACCAGTGGCTTTTCAGCACCACAAGGTCATGTAATCAGTACCACCCTGTGTTCACCTAGAAAAGTTTAGATAATTGTAGTTACCAATCCCAGTCACAAGCCGCGCACCACTGCAAGGGTACATAACCTATTGCCTAGGTCAGATAGTGTTTTTTCGTGGGTTGCCTAAGTCAAGTGATGATATATCGTGGATTGCCTAAGTCAAGTGATGATATATCGTGGATTGCCTAAGTCAAGTGATGATATATCGTGTGCTGCCTTAGGGTAATTCCAGGACAAATCACCCAAAGCATAACACCCTCACCTCTTCGATTTTCCTGAAAATTGGCACATAGGTTACTTT
>JARUHE010342955.1:0-10386 GCA_031471125.1 Archaeomysis grebnitzkii | reverse complement strand
TATTAAAAATAATAACAACATTTCTTATTATTATAATAATATTGTAAAACAAATGATAACAATAAGGTTAATAAATTAATTCAAATTGTTATCGTTAGTAGGGCTACAACAATAGGATACTATTAACAACAATAACAAAATAATGTTAATACATTAATTAATACTATTATTGTTATTAGGGCTACAACAATATGGTAATATTCATAACATTAACAATAATAATTTTCATATTCATCGATCAGGGGTTCTTAGCAGGTGATCCAATGGACCACTAGTCGTCCATATGGACCACTTATAGAGCTCTATGGATTTGAGGTTCTCTGTTCATCTATTTATGTGGTAGCAATTTGCCTTATTTTGCTTATGGATGTTATGGACATGTTTTGTGTGAAAGCTTCATTATTGCATACTATTTAATACATTGGCAACAATTTATTTAAGCATGTCCACTTCGTTTTATTGGTGTACTTAGCGGAAACTTAGGAGCTACTTTATAAACATATTAAAGATATATTTTAAAATGTATTTTAAAATTCTTGTATGACCGTGTTTTTTTTTTCAAATACTAATATTAACTATTTATTTTGTGAACTATTTTCGTTTATGTGTCCTTCTGCAATTATAATTATCAGAGCTAAAAAATATGTTCGAGGATATTTTTGTTTTGAAGTAGTAGTTACTCCATGAAATTAATTTTCTATGTGTGTGGTCAATGGTGATATTCGTTTTGTACGAGGTGGTCACGCAAAAAATTACTATTAAGAGCCCATGACAAAGACAAACAGACTTATTTAGTACAGTAATTAAATTATACATAATTATATATAAAATAATGCGATATTTTACCCATCAAAGACATAATCATGAATAATTAAATTTTCACATCTCTCTAAATCCATACCAAAAAATATAATTTTGTAAACACAAAATCATGAAAATGGCAACTTAATATTGAGAGCTATTAATGTCCAGAATGTTGTTGATACAACGCCGACGGTTGGTTGATTCTTTCAGAAGTATTGCCTAATATAACAAATGAAAAATCAAATGAAACCAAGGTGATGGGTTGCTAGTCAATATCATACCATAAAAACTGAACAAAACCCCCCATGCATTGGGTTAGTGTGTGGGAGATTGCTAATTAATTCTCATAACTTCCTAAGAATGATTTTGATAAAAACTTTCAAAAAATTTGATTCAACAAATGTTGATGTCGTATTTAATTTTTAGCGAAATTAATAAAACAATTAACAAATCATTAAGTTAAATAATTAAAAAGAGTAAATATTTAAAAACTCTGATAAGACCATTAATCATGTTCTTAATTAACATAGTTAATCAAAATGAAAAATATGTTTTGATATTGCTTTAATATCGCAAGAAACATATTTCTGTTAAGTATTTATTTTGGTCTAAATCAATTAAAATTGTTTTACTGAATTATTACAGTTTAGGAGTATATTTTGTTGAAGTGTATTTTATGTTTGATCGTTTTTACTGAATTATTATAGTTTATATTTTATTGAAGTATATTTCATATTTGATCGTTTTTACTGAATTATTATAGTTTATATTTTATTTAAATATATTTTATATTTGATGGTTTTTACTGAAAGATTTGAGAGACCTCCATCTTTAAAATAAAGTTTCCCAAAGTATACCTTTAACCTTTGTCATCCCGATGTTCGACTAACGGAACATATAGTTTTTTTTTATTTTTAATGCTAATTTGTAATGCATTAAATTTATAAAAATGCAACAATGTTAGGATTTAGTCCGAAATGAAAAATATATTTATTTAATACATACAGTACCAATAAAAAAAGATCTCCCATTTCATCTATAAATTAGCATTAAAAATTAACAAATTCTATGTTCCATTTATGGAACATTGGGATGAAAAAAGTTAAGTTAGCCCTATGTGAAAAATATTGAACAAATTTATTTTTCAACCTGTAGCTATATGATGAATGCCTATAATTCAATTAACTCTTACATGATTTAATAAAAGTTTAAATTATACAGCTTTGGCCAAAATTATTGGCCAGGTATGAAAAAGTAAAGAATAGGACTGAAACTTATTTATTTATTTATTAATTTCATACTTAACATAATACAAATAAATATTTTTGTATATAGTATATTGGTTAAAATTAAAAATTCGAAGATAATTTTGGATAATAATATGAATTATATTCATATAGTTCGTCGAACCGTGATCAAGTCTAATAAAAAGACGAAACGTTGGTTCCAATTTACCTCTTTCATTTTCCTAGTGAATATAATTCTTAAGTATATCAGTAATTAATATCTTATGTCTTCACTTTTATAACGGCTTTTATGTGTTTTTCATATTTGGGACTAAATTGTAACATGTGTTTGGCTCAATTTTTTGACATTCTTCATGAGTTCAATTGTTGAGGAAAATTTGTGCACCATCACTCTACCGCCCGGATCTGATCATTAATTTTCAATGGGGTTGATATCTGGAGCTTGAGGGGCCATACCATCAACGTGATTTTATTTTCAAACCAATCCTTTGACACTCGAGATGTGTGGCATGGAGTGTTGTCTTGTTGGAAGATTACGTCATCTGGTAGGCCCCCATTGAATGAATATTAATAAACCTGGTCTGACATGCTGGTGTAAGGGTTGAAAGTCATTTTCTCCTCATAAGTGAACGAGAATCTTGCTGAGACAACACATTTGGGATCATAAGCTTTCCTATCTATTCGCCAAGCAGCTCCAAGGGTTCCAAATATTTGAGGAGAAATATGAATCTTCCGCATTGTTTTTAGTATCTAATACGACTCCAATATGCAATGTATTCAATATTACAAGTTGTGCAAGCCAAGACTTCTTTCTACCCTTGCATCCTTTAAGCCTACCTTCTGATAACCTTCTTCTCTTTTATGTTGCTCTTCAGAATTCACCGGCTATATCAGAATATTTTTTCCCTATTGGTCAGAGATGTCCTTTTCAGCAACCTGTCTTCCTTTTTGCGACATCAGCCATCATTTTTGTGACATTGACCATCACGGTTTTTGAAAGAATTAGTCTCATTGTACCTTTTTATTGGTTGTTTGGACATCATTTTTGAGCAGTTTAATTGTCTTGTAATTGAAACTTGGGATAAGCTCTCTCTGAAAAATGCAAAGACTTGAGCTCTTTCAGTTCCAGAAATCAGTTTCATCCAACACACACTCAACAAAATTATACAATTTGCAAGATAACAATAAGATAATCATTGACAAAATGATATAAAAATTAATATCACACATTGAATGTCAATTTAAAATGGCTTACCTATACCAAATTAGGCTCTAGAATGAGAAAACATCCAAAAGCTGCTTTAAAAGCAAAAGAAGGGCACATCATATATTAGTTATTAATACAGTAAACGCAAAAATATTTATTTGTACTGTGTAAATATGAAACAAATTAGTTTGTTCACTTTTTCATACCTGCCCCATAACTTTGGCCAAGGCTGTGTAAAGTTGAACAATGGATGACAATCTTATTTATTTAGAAAAGAGGTGAACAGCTTAGATTACAGCCCAAGAAAATTTAAAAAGTTAGTTCATATAGTTAGAAAATCAAGAAAACATTTAGGTAGTTCAACATATACGTACTGTAGTGAAATATTTTTTATTATAAAAACTACAAACTTTCAAAACTAATGTTTTTCTTCTTTAATTATTGTTAGTTTAGGAGTTTCATTGTAAAGATACTCTAATTTTTTCTGCATGATTTGTGTACATTTTAAGTTTATCTTTCCTGATGACCTATTTTCTCCTCGATACAATTCCTTTTAAATTTTAACATTTTTTTTACTTTTTGAATTTTAAATACTAAAGTGTTAGGTTAATTTCTACTAAAATTAATTTAAATATTATGAATAAAAAAATAATCAAGTTTATTTTTTCAGTTTTAATCTTGAACTTTGTTTTGATCTTTGGAGCCCCGAAAAGACTGAAAGGAAATGCATTGACAAAAACCAGAGAGAAGAACCCGATCAAATATTTACATCTGGACCAGAGCAAAAATTATTTCAACAGTGTGCCACAAAATGTGATTCCCGCCGGAATTGCCGAACAAAAAAACAGTGTGCCTAAAAATGTGATTCCCGCCGGAATTTCCGAACAAAGAAACAGTGTGCCTAAAAATGTGATTCCCGCCGGAATTGCCGAACAAAGAAACAGTGTGGTGAAAAATGTGGTTCTGGCCGGAATTGCTGAGCAGGAAGACAGTGTGATTCCCGCCGCAATTTCCGAACAAAGAAACAGTGTGCTAAAAAATGTGATTCCCGCTGGAACGTTTGAACAAAAGCCAAGCGTAACGAAGTCGTTGGTCGGATCTCTCTTGCAGAACCAAACACCCGGAACAAAACTGGTGGCGGTGAATTTTTCGAAGGTTCTTCCCAAACAAAATGTATTGCCGTTGAAATATCGTCTGCCTGACAATTACACTCTAATCCGACCTGACACTGTCGACACTTTCCGATGTGATGGACGGGTACGTAAATGTTTTTTTTGTTGCGATGCATGCGTTCAATACGGGCTTATCTTGTCAGCAAACGTTAGCATTTAGCTAAATTTTGCTAACATGTTCATCCGCTGTTGACCGCAAGCAATATTGTTTTGTTTTACAGATTGTGGGAGGATGTCATTCACTCACACTCATTTATGTTTATTTGTTTATTTATTTATTTAATTATTTATTTACTTATTTGTTTATTTAATTAATTGTTTATTTATTTATTTATTTATTTATTTATTTATTTTATTATTTATTTATTTGTTTATTTATTTATTTATTTATTTATTTAATTATTTATTTATTTGTTTATTTAATTATTTATTTATTTATTTATTTATTTGTTTGTGTATTTATTTATATTTTTTTTATTTATTTAATTATTTATTTGTTTATTTATTTATTTACTTATTTATTTAATTATTTGTTTATTTATGTATTTACTTATTTATTTTGTTTATTTATTTAATTATTTGTTTATTTGATTGCTTATTTATTTAATTGTTTATTTAATTATTTATTTATTTATTTGTTTATTTGTTTGTTTATTTATTTATTTATTTATTTATTTTTTTTGTTTATTTATTTATTTATTTCTTTATTTAATTATTTGTTTATTTATTTATTTATTTATTTATTTATTTTTTTTTTTTTTGTATTTTTTTTTGTATTTATTTATTTATTTATTTATTCATTGAATCTACACAAGGTTGATGTGGTTCACTTAAATCTTGGACACGAATTGTAAATTATTAAAATAAAAATTTGAATCTTTTTCTTTTTATGCCGCTCACCCAAAAGCATTGTATAGAACGACAATAGCACAAGTGAGGCAACATGCATTCACATAAAATACAGCTTACCTCACTTGTACTATTGTCGATCCAATTGATTAATTGATAAGTTAAACATATCTAAAATGAAACAAATCTATGTTAATGAATTCATTTGACAAGATCCATTAATGCTTACTCATTGCATATTTGGATGGACAATAGCACAAGTGAGGCAACTCACAGTTAAATTACATAGAGCTTACCTCACTTGTGCTATTTTCCATGTGAGGCAACTTACATTCAAATTACATAGAGCTTACCTCACTTGTGCTATTGTCCATGTGAGGCAACCCACATTCAAATTACATAGAGCTTACCTCACTTGTGCTATTGTCCATGTGAAGCAACCCACATTCAAATTACATAGAGCTTACCTCACTTGTGCTATTGTCCATGTGAGGCAACTTACATTCAAATTACATAGAGCTTACCTCACTTAAGCTATTTTCCATGTGAGGCAACCCACCTTCAAATTACATAGAGCTTACCTCACTTAAGCTATAGTCGATCTATTTATAAGTCCATTGATGTTATCACAATAAAATCCATAAGGATTAAAAAAACGTTATGGTTAATACAAAAATGATCTTTATCATCCAGCCAATGAAAATTTATGTGAAATGTTATGTTTTTGAATCCAATTTTTAAACCTTAAAACGTGTTTTACTTTAATTTATGTGAAAATTAATTGAATCGGCAAAAGCACAAGTGAGGTAAGCTCTATGTTATTTAAATGTGGGTTACTTCACTTGTGCTATTGTCGATTCAATTATAAAATGACTTCAGTCATTATTTTCAAGATTGGGATGTCAATATAATTTAATAGTTGAAAAAATCTGGAAATGATAAAAGGCATCAATAATGATGTTATTTGTCAAAAAGGTAATTGATATTTCTTAATCAATAAATGCTTTCAAAACGTTTGTAAAACTAGTTTTTCAAATTAAGTAATCGAGCAAGATTTACTTGCACACAATTATTATTTTTTATTTCTATCCATTTTTGGAAAAACAGTTAACATGGAAACTTTTGCTTATTGCCAAACACTTATGTAAATTTGTATTAATCCAAAACTTGATAACGACTTAATTAAAATTCTGTGAGAACAACATTTTTTTATGAAAATATTTACCGCTGCAATCATTTTGTGGTTCGTTTTTTCTTTATATTTATATTTTTTTTGTTAATTTGACCATTTAATTAATTTGCTATTTCCGTTTAAATTTTAAATGTTTTTTCCATTTTAATGTTGTTTCTTTTTAATTTTAATGTTTATTTTAATTCTTAATGTTTTTTTTATATTTTAAATGTCTTTTTTTAGTTTAATGTTTTTTTTTATTTAATGTTTTTTCATTTTTTCAAATTACTGGACTTTTTTTTTAATTTTAGTGTTTTTCCTAAAAAAATTATTGGACTTTTTTAATTTAATTTTTTATTGATAGTTTTTTTTATCATTTAACATTTTTTATTACTAAACGTTTTTTCTTAATAATTAAATACTGTTTTAATTTTTAACCTTTTCAATTATTGTTGAGCGTGCGAACGAAGTATAGCGAAAGCTCTATAAATAGTTACAGCTTTTGTCGTTATTGTTGTAGTTTTTTCCATCTTGTTGTTCGTTTATTTATATGTATTGTTATTGTTTATTTTTTATTTTAAAGTAATGTTTATTTAGAACAAAATGAAGAACTATAAATTCTAAACAATATTTTATTAAACACACGATATTTATTTATTTAATCTACTTAGTTGTTTGCTTATGTTTTAAACATTTATTAATCAACGAACCTTTATTTAATTATAAATATTTACTTATGTAAGTTAGTTGTTAAAGATTTATTGGTTTAAAAAAACATTTATTTATTTATAAAAAAAATATATTTATTTATAAAAAAAACATTTATTTATAAAAAAAACATTTATTTATTTATAAAGAAACATTTATTCATTTATAAAAAAAATATTTATTTATTTACAAAAACATTTAATTATTCATGATAAAAAAACATTTATTTGTAAACAAATGTATTTATTTATTTATAATAAACATTTATTTATTTACAAAAACATTTATTTATTTATGAAAAAATATTTATTTATTTACAAAAAAATGTATTAATTTAAAAAAAAAAACATTTATTTATTTATAAAAAAAAAACATTTATTGGTTTAAAAAAAATTAAAAAAAAAACATTATTTATTTTTAAAAACATTTATTTAATTACAAAAAACTTTTATTTCTTTTTAAAAACATTTATTTATTTACAAAAAAACATTTATTTATTTAAAAAAACATTTATTTAATTACAAAAAAACATTTATTTATTTTTAAAAACATTTATTTATTTACAAAAAAACATTTATTTATTTATAAAAACATTTATTTATTTATAAAAACATTATTTATTTATAAAAACATTTATTTATTCACAAAAACTGATGTAATCAAATATTGCAGGACTACGGCTACTACGCGGACCAATCGAACGGTTGCCAGCTCTTCCACGTCTGTCTCCCTCACCACCAGCTCTGGCCAAACCATTTCCTCTCTCCCCTCACTTACCAATTCTCGTTCATCTGTCCCCTCGGAACCATCTTCTCCCAAGACGTCCTCACCTGCGCTCGACCCTCCGAGGGCGTCCCATGCTCGGAGGCGCATCACTTTTACGGCGTCAACAAAGAATTCTTTAAAGTCCAGAAGAAGAAGAAGATCATTCTACCATCTGCTAGAATCCTGGTTAACGGACAGTTCACTCGTGTTAATTCCATCTCGTGATTTAAATGATTTATTGATTTTATGATTACATGGTTAAAATGATTTCATGATTACATAATTTATTCACTTTATGATTATATGATTAAAATAATTTCATGATTACATGATTTATCGACTTTATGATTACATGATTTAAATGATTTCATGATTACATGATTTTTATGATTTATTGATCTCATGATTTAATGCTTTCATGATTACATGATTTTTATGATTTATTGATCTCATGATTTAATGCTTTCATAATTACATGATTTTTATGATTTATTGATCTCATGATTTAATAATTTCATGATTTTAATTATTTAAATAACTTCTCGGTTTCATGATTCAAATTGTTAATTGGTTCATGATTACATGATTTAAATGATTAATTGGTTTCGTGATTACATGATTTAAATGATTGATTGGTTTCGTGATTAATTTTTCAAAATTATTTGTTAGTTTAATGACTACATGATTCATTGGTTCCATGATTACATGATTTGAATGATTAATTGATTTCACGATTACATGATTTAAATGACTTGCTGAATTAATGATTAGTTTTTCAAAATAATTTGTTAGTTTAATGATTACATGATTTATTAATTGGTTCCATGATTACATTATTTAAGTGATTTAATGATTGATTTTTAATGATTTATCAGTTTCATGGTTGCATGATTTACATTATTTGAATGATTTATTGTTTTCATGATTATATGATTTAAATGATTTATTGTTTTCATGATCACACGATTTAATGATTCCATGATTACATCATTTAAGAGATTTAAAGATTATTTTTTCAAAATGATTTGTTAGTTTAATGATTACCTGATTTATTGGTTCCATGATTAAATGATTTAAATGATTTATTATTTCAATGATTAATTTTTCAAAATGATTTGCTGGTTCCATGATTACATTATTTAAGTGATTTATTCATTTAATGATTAATTTTTTACCAAGATTTGTTAGTTTAATGATTACATGATTTAGATTATTTATTAATTTAATGATTCATTTTTTCAATGATTCATTAGTTTCATGATTACATGATTTACATGATTTAAATAATTTATTGTTTTCATGATTACATTATTTAAATGATTTATTGGTGTCATGATTTCAAAGTTTTATGATTTCTATGATTAATTGTAACATGATTTTATGATTCGAATGATTTAAATTATTTATTGGTTTTATGATTTCATGATTAGAATAATTTTATGATTTAGATGTTATTTTACCTTTTTTGGGCATTTTTTTATATTGTTGTTTTTCAATAAAATAATATTTTAATTAATATTTTTGGTCGATTTCATTATTATCCAATTGTTCAAAAAATAATAGTAATATAAAAAAACAATATAAAAAAATAACAATAATGTAAAAACCATAATAATATAAAAATAATAACAATAATAATAGTAATATAAAAACAATAACAATATAAATCTATTAATAATATAAAAACTATAATAAAAAATAAATAAGAATATTTAAATAATAATAATATAAATAATAATAATATAAAATGATAATATGAAAATAATAATACAAAAAACCATAATAAGAAAAAATAATAATATAAAAATATTAGTATAAAATAATAATAATATTAAAATAATAATAATATGAAAATAATAATATAGAAATAATAATAATAAAAAAATAATAATAATTAAAAAACAATAATAATATAAAAATAATAGTAATTAAAAATAATAATAATAATATACAAATAATAATAATATAAAAAATAATGTAGAAACAATAACAATATAAAAACCATAATAATACAAAAATAATAATAATATATAACTAACAATAATATAAAAATAATAATAATATGAAACTAATAATATAAAGATAATAAACAAATATAAACAATAATATAGAATAATAATAACATACAAATGATAACAATATAACAACCATAGACTTTAGACTTTATTCTTGCATATTACAAGAGCCTATAATAGCTCACATTGGCATAGCTAAGGCATATATATAATAATATTTTTTTTACATTAAATCACATTCATGATAAAAAAACTTACAATATTCAAAATATACATCATAATAATAAATCTTACAATACTCATAATACACATCATAATAATAAATCTTACAATATTCATAATACACATCATAATAATAAATCTTACAATACTCATAATACACATCATAATAATAAATCTTACAATACTCATAATACACATCATAATAATAAATCTTACAATACTCATA
>JARUHE010342944.1:0-10386 GCA_031471125.1 Archaeomysis grebnitzkii | reverse complement strand
TATACAGTATACATAGAAAGAGAGAGAGATAGGGTCGTACAAGAACTGATAATAAATCTTAAATGTTATACTACTACTGTAGATCATTTGTTGATATTATGAAATGAATTATTAATAAATCAAAGCTATAACAATGTTTACCTTCTATTCAACAGTTTTAAAAGTTGAAATTTTATCTGAAATGTATGAAAGAAAGTTTTGTTTAGAAATAAATGTGAAATTCTTCTTTTTGTTGAAAATGTTTCGTACAAATTTAAACGCTCGTTAAATCATTAAATAAAAGTGAGTTGATCATTTTATTTTATATTTTATTCTTAAAAGCTCAACAATGTTGATAATTATTTCGTTCATTTTGTCATGTTCCATCGATTTGGAAAACCTTCTTTGTTTTGAACTTCTGTGTTTCAACTGTCGTGATTGGTTCCAAACTCGTTATTTGCGCGACTTAATTGATTGTTTTTACTCAGTATTGTTTGTTATGCAAGACATGGCGCATTTTATTTTACAAATATATTCAATGCAGATGCAACAAATTAATTTGAAAAAAGTATGAATTGAGTTCGTTTATATCATGTGTTTGCAACACAATCTCTGAGGCAAGACAGCAACTTTACAATGTATAGTGTTGCTTAAAGTTAGGGCATATCAATCAAGCGAGTTAAATAAACAGAACACAATTAGAAACATAAACATTTAAGGTTCAGTCTCTCAAGTCTGTTCTACCCTATTATATATAGCGTTTTATAATAAGGAAAAAGGGGTAGTTTTTCAACTATCTGGTGATATAATTAACACCTAATATACATAATATTTCATGCTATCGTGAAGTATGTAAAAAAGTATGTACCAGTTCTTCTTAATTGTAAAACAGTTTTGTATAAAGAAAAACATCCTGGGAGACTTGGAAAAAGCCTTGATCAGCGAAGTGTCATCAATGTGTTTAAAAGGATAAATCAGTTATACACGGTAAAGGCTGCTCTCAAGAGTAGGTTTAAACTTGTTTAGGTCTTTCAGAGGCATTTGATCAAGTTTTAAAGGGTTAAACAAAAAAATATATCTGTAAAGAAATCTTTAGAATTAACCACTAATTTGACAATGTTTGATTTTTCCCCACAGCTTTTTATTACAAGCAAACTTAGGCCTTTAACACATAATCTATAAATAACATAAGGATTAAAATACCTTGAAATTTGTATTGATAATGATTTTTATTGAGTGTGAATAATTGTTCCTATGCAATAAAGGAAAAACTGGGGCGAAAGTAATAAAGCAAGTGGTGTAATTAAAGCTTGTGACCCTAATGTGAGTTTTAATTACGTTTTAAAAAGCGAAGAAGTTGTTGTAATTCGGCCAGTAAAAAAGAACAGCAATTAAAAATGCGATTTTAATAACATGTCACATCCAACAAAATAACATTTTCATAAACTATTTTTATCCTCGGCTCTTTTGTCGTTTTAATAAAAGTTTCATTTCATATTTTACCTTCAACTTGTTTCATAATAATTAATTAAAAATTTCATAATATTTTATTATTAATTAACTTTTATTGTTTTTTTTTATTATTTTTTATTTGAGATTACCAAATTTCGGCTTTTTATATTTGCTTTTGCATGCAGTTACTTTAATTAAAATCAAAGGTCAACCATTAAATATCATCAATATTCAAATAATTACATGTTTTGTGATGTTTATAATTTTGTATTAATATGTTTTTCTTTGAAGTAGTAGTTGAATGGTTGAATTATTCCTACCAAATCAAGTTCAACTTTGTAACATATATTGTAACGAAATAGTGACATTTGTTAATGACTATTTACATTTTATTTTCATAGAAATTATTTGACATTAAAACTACACAAAATATATTAGTTATTTCAGTTTATTTAAAAACTAAGCTAATCATAAATCAAAAAAATATTGGAATTAGTGAAAAAGTTTTCTGGTATTTAAATTGAATTTATAATTTAATCAAATATTCAAATTTAGATGGTATTTTAAATAATGAATAGCAATTCATAGAAAACTATGCTAATTCAAGTTAGAAATTTAAATCAGGAGGCCACAGGAATTCATTGTGATACCTGAAATGTTTGCCAAATATGTATGAGTGGTCATTTAAAATCATTTAGTCCAACTTTTGCTAAAGTTCTCGGTCTAAACAATCCCAAATGTTTTATTAATGAAATTTTAGTTCTCCAAAGATTTGTTTTATGTTTTAGACTTTACTTTCATATCACTGAAAATGTTTTATTTGGAATTTCAGTGACCCAAAGTGTTCTTTATATATACTGTTATTGTTGTGGTTGTTCTTGTCGATGGTTTTTGTTTTTGTATTTTTTTTCTGCAATGTAACTCTAACCAAAAATGTCCATTCAAAATGTTCGTAAACATTTACTTTATTTTATATATATATTTATGATTTAAAAAATGCATATAAGCAAGTATGTTTTATATGTCGTTCTATCATTTCAAAAAAACTTTCATCACCTATATTATATATAAATCATATAAAAAATGATTGTTTAATTATAGAATATATTTAGAAGATTTTTTTTAACTTACTTTATATTTTAATTATAGCAATGAGAAATAAAAACATTTTTATTTTAAATTGTGTTCTATCATTTCAAGAAAATTATTACTAACAAGATGACATACTAATCACACTGAAAAAATTAGTTAATTAATATTATCAAAACAAAAATAATAAAAAGAGGACCGTGACACGCCATAGGCCTAAATTACATGAGCTGTTATCTTGTATTCTATTTTCGCCCTATTGGCTCTGCCACCATTTTTTTGTTAGTTATGTTGGATGTTTTTTTTATTGTACAACAAAACAAAAAAATCCAAAACATTCAAAACAATAATGCATGCTTTTTTCAATCTACATTTTACTGAACTAGATGTATCTAATAAATTAATTTTACTTAAGTGACTTACATGTTATGGGGCAACCACTTGTTAAATTCAATTTGGTAAAAAAATAAAAATTTGTTATCAACTCATTAGTTCAAGATGGGTAAAGTCTCACAAAATAATGCATTTTATTACCAAGGGCAACAAACATTCAGACATTATAAAGAGGTAATAATAATAATAATAATAATAATGGAATAATAATAATAATAATAATAATAATAATAATGGAATGCAAAAAAACAATACAGATGACTAAACAAAACATTTTCTGTAGAACACCGAAGACATAAAGTTTTAAAACAATTAATTTTTTTGTGTTTGTTGTTTGTCAAAACATTTTTTTGCTTAAATTATATTATTGAACAAACAAAAAAACAAAACTTTATATATTAAATAAAAAAATATTAGCAAGAAACCCTTTTTTTCTGCAATCTGCATATCTTTCAATGTTTTCAAAATGAAAATGCAAAGAGAAATATTTTCTTTTGGATGTTTTAATGTTTATGACTTATAAATATTAATATAATTGCAAAGTCTGTTCTTGTATCAATATTTTCAAGTAATTAAATTTGTACTTGAGAAATAAACTCAATTAATTTTTACCTTCACTGACCTCAAGATTTATTAAAGATTGTTTCCAAAAAGTTTTTTAAAATGTCTTTTGAAAAAAATCTTAATTATTGTTGAGAAAAAGTTTCTCAAAAAAGAAGTTAAGGTAATATTTCAAAGGATAATTAATCTCTTGCAGAAAATAATGAATAAGGTTGATGGCCCTAAAGTTTCATTAAAATACGTTTATGTTTGGTTTTCCTTTATAATTGGTTTTATATTTGCCTCTTTTATCTTTGGTATTCTTTTTTACTTGGTTTTGCTTTATATTTGGGTTTGTTTTAGTTTGGTTTCTTTTACATTTGGTTTCCTTTATATTTGGCTTACTTTTACATTTGATTTCCTTTATATTTAGCTTACCTTTATAACTGGTTTTGTTTTATATTTGGTTTCCTTTATATTTGGTTTTGCTTTATGTTTGATATTCCTTTATAATTGGTTTTATATTTTTTCCTTCCTTTTTATTTGTTTTTTCTTTCTGTTTCGTTTTTCCTTTATAATAGGTTTTGTTTTATATTTGGTTTCCTTTTTATTTTTATTTTTAAATATGGTGTTTTTTTAAATATGGTGTTCTCTTATATTTAGATTGGTTTTATAAATAATTTCCTTCATATTTGGTTTTATTTTATTTTATATTTTATTTTTCTTGATTTTTCTTTCACGAGTGATTTCCTTTACAATTGTGTTTCTTTTATATTTTGTTTTTCTTTTATAATTTGTTTTCCATTTTATTAGTTTTACTTTATATTTGGGGTTTCTTTAGATTTCGTTTTCTTATATTTGTTTTTCCTTTATATTTGGATTTTTTTATTCGGTTTTCATTTATATTTTGTTTCCTTTTTTATTTGGTTTCCCTCAAGTATTTAGTTTCCATTTTATTTGATTTTATTTTATATTTGATTTTCCTTCATATTTACTTTTCCTTTCAAATGATATTACTTTATGTTTGTTTTCCTTTATATTTATTTTTCTTTATAACTGATATAACTTTATATATTTTTTTTTATTAATGATAATATCTTATAAATATACACACAGTTTCACGTGGATAAGTGTATTTTCAAAAAACTATCTCTATATATTTCGGTGTCAACTGACACCATCGTCAGTGGAAACTTGTTTTGATCAATTTTTCAATGAATGGATGCTTCCATAACATCATTTTGAGGAGTGTGAAGCTATAGTATGTATGATAATGCTCTTTTCTAATAAGGTCAATTTTTCTAAAAAAAAAAGTCAATCAAAACAAGTTTCTACTGACGAGGGTGTCAAATGACACCGAAATATATAGAGATAGTTGTTTGAAAATATACTTATCCTCGTGAAACTGTGTTTATTTTTAACAAAAAATAGAAAGCTTTTCCAACAAATTGTTTTAAGAGTCTAAGATAAACAGCAAAAAACGGTAACTGGACGACAACAACGACAACGACAGAAATTCAAACCATATATAGAAGTTTTATTCACTATGTTCACACGCTCGATTAAACACAACAACAACAGTAGTAAAAATAACAAGAGTAATAATACCAATAATAATGCAAACAATGTTAAATAATAATAATATAATAACAATACTTATAGTAATAATAATAGTATAATAACAATACTTATAGTAATAATAATAATAACATTAATTATAGTAATAACAATAATAATAACAATAGTTCTAATAATAATAGACTTGCAAGAAATAATGCACACAATAAAAATAAAATTTTACAAGATATTTCATAAAAATGAAGAAAATATTTACAAATAAATTATAGGAACCAGTTCAAGTTAAATTTCGAAAAAAATAATTTTAAAAATTGAAAGAAAAATTGTAATATCAAAATCGTATCCAGTTACAAATGGTGAACAAAATAATTGGATCAACAATATCACAAGTGAGGTAAGCTCTGTTTTTTGAATGTGGGTTACCTCACTTGTGCCATTGTCGATACATATAACCTTTTAACTAGAGGAAGCAAATCAATTTCGCGCGTTCAATAAAATTAATAATGACCAATAATGATTAATAGACTTTAGACTTTATTTTATTATTGTACAACACAAGAAGCTATAAAAGCATACAATTGGCTAACTAAGCCATATATTAAAATACAAATCTTATAAATGACATTAAAATGTTTGTTTTACATACGTAACACATTCATAATAAAACCAGCACACAGACATAATATCAAATTCATTATAATCAAAATATTAAATATATTTTCAAATAAAAATAAAATAAATTAGATAATCTCATCGTTTTAACGGTGGTGTTGACTCTTCTTCAAGGAAGCCCTGTTAAGAAGTCTTCATGAGTTGCTATAGCCTATCTAAGAAGGTCCGCTTTTAAAGGAAATTAATGTTTAATGTTAAAAAGCGAAGTTAAATTTTATAAGTACGAATAAAGTATTTTATTATTATTATTATTATTCTAAGCAAACATTGGTCTGAGGTCAATAACAAAACCTGATCCAGACGACGACAGCGATAGAAAAACAAATAATAAATAGATTTTTCGCTCACTGTATATGTTTCTGCGTTGAGAATCATTTGTAGGCATATAACATTTTAATTTTGAAGTAATTAAAACTTGAACTTTAACTAGCATTGGTATACCGCATATTCAAAGGTCAGACAAAGTATATTTGTACCCAATGTAAGTTATGTAAGACATTATACTTACAATTCAACAAATCAGCTGATCGAAGAGCGGCTATTTATTGGTGTAACTTCTTTCTTTAGCCTAAATTATTTCGTTTGTTGAAGTATTTCTAGCACAATAGGCTATGTTGATTGAAATATTTTTATACAACAATTTTTAAATACAATAATGCTTTTGAATTAGATAGGAAATTATATAAGGCTAATAAATATTTGTTTTCGCATCTAGTGTTTGATACACTTACCTTCATCCTGCTTTGAAGCTTGAAGTATATTTGGATTAACAACAGCACAAGTGAGGTAAGCTCCATGTTATTTGAATATGGGTTGCCTCACTTCTGCTATTGTAGATCCATTTAGAATCAGGTTAACCCTCGTCTTACAATAGCTATTATCTCAAAAACTATAATTCCTTGTGAAGACTTTATTCAGTGAAAGTTGCTTAGAATGTATAGTTCTTTATTTCATTCTAAATAAACATTATTGTAAAATGCAAAAATAAAAAGTTGGTTTGTCAAAATGTTCAAATAAAAATGCCTTTTTTCAAAAAACTTTACAATTTAGAAACAAAAAGTTTATTGCATAATTATTAAAATTAAAATGCCAGTATTTTATTCTAAACAAACATTGCTCAAAAGTCAATAACAAAAAACTTTAATGACATATCAACATCAACATCAACGACATTTTCCAAAAAAGTAAACCATATATAGAGCTTCGCCACTACGTTCCTGCGCTCGATAATAAGTAATATGATTTAATATTAATTAATATGATTTAATATTATTATGATTTAATGCTATTATGATTTAATATAATGAAATAAACGAATAACAAGACATTTAAATGGAAATGCTGTTAAAAAATTGTGCAGATACACAATTTTTAAATATTTTGTACGTTATTACAAAATGTTAAACTATAAAAAAAACATTTCTCTTTTATCTACAAGGTTGATTGATTAATTTAAATATACTTGATACATTTTTTATTGATGAGGACTTTTATTTTTTTGCCGATAGTACAATCTCATTTTTTCGAAATAAGTATCCAAGAGTTGACGTGACATCAAATAACAAATTTTACTTTCAAATGTAGTACTAAATTCTTATATTTTATGCTGGAGAAATGACGTTTTCGAACATTTTTATTAGGATGTAAAAACAAATTAAATTAGAAGATATTTAAATCTCTTTTACCTTGAATAATCTGAGATATTTCAGTGCTGAAAAAATGTATAAAATAAATAGTTTGACCAATAACCTTACAGAAGTCTTGGCCTTTCAGCCAATCACGAATCTTTATTTACAAAACAAACATTGCAAATGTTTGATTAAACTAATTAACAGTTAAATCACAAATCAATTAACATTTCATTAACAGCTTAACAAAATAATTAACATCTTTAATTTTTTCCAGTTGATGCTAAGCAATTTAAAGTGATTTTTACTACGATTCAACAAGTAGTTGTACCAATACTTGTGAATGGCGTAAATAAAATGCATGCGCTCAATTGCCGCTACACTGAAAACATTTGACTAACTTTTTATGTCTAAGATAGTCAAAACTGACATTATCAAGTTTAATAACTTCTGTTAACAGTGCACTTTCAAGAAAAGTTAGTCAATTTGATGTTGTCAATGTTGGTTATCTTAGCCCTTAAATGTCCGTCAAGTGTTTTCAGTCTAAACCTGTTGGCAAGTATTAGCACCATGCGAGGATGATGATCTGGTGACACCAAAAATCGGACTCCCGCTTTCTTATACCAATTTATAGAAAAGTAAGCTGCTGTTAAACACCTCCAATTAGTGGTTACAAACATGTTGAATAAAAAAATTAGACGAAGAAACTAAAATTTATAAAGATTGTTGAGGAAATCATATAAAATCATATACTGTAGTGTCACATGCAGGCAAATATTAGGAATAGGCAATTTATGCCAATATAAAAATATATTTTCAGCGGACAACAATTATGGAAAAAATTTGGCTGGTTTTTTATACCTTTCCTTCTCTGTTCTTATGATTGTCGTTTTTCATTAAAAAAAGAAACACTTTTCTTATATAAAAAACTCCCCTATTTGAAATGCATAACTTGATTAAAATTCTTACGTAATTAGGGTAGTTGTTTGATCATTATCATAAAAGGCATAAACAGTCAAATTAAGTTTTTGAAAAAAAATGTACAGTAGCCATAAATAAAAAAGTAATATTTAATGAGACGCTGAGGTTGTTGGCTACTATCATCTACTTCTCACTGGCTCATATCGTAGCGAATCCTACATTTAATTTTATAAAAATGTTTTTATTTATTTATTTATCAAATTTTATTTTTTACATGTTGGTACCAATCAATATTTTTTCATCTTCTTCTTTAAAGTTTTTTATTTTATTTTATTCATTGGTCTTTCTTTTATGAAAAACCAATGTAAACTAATCAATCCTACGAACATAAATGAAAAAAAATGATGACGTTATTTAATTATGTAATTATTTATATTTATTTTCTTTTTCTCACGCTTTAACCTTGTCCATAATTTCATTTCATTATTGTCAATGTGAATCTTTTTTTTGTTTGTCTTAATATAATGTAATAATATTCGGGGCTTTTAAATAGCGAGTCTACTCGAACTTGACTGATCTCCGTCCGCTTTACATATAAACCTTATTATTACTACCCACATTAAGTGATGTGTACCCTCAGAATATGCAGCCGAAATATGATGCAGAGGCGCTTATTGTTCTCTTGCAGTCATATTTTTGAAGATATCAATGTATTTGCATTGACAAAAATATAATTTTGTTCATTTAATTACATTAAAATGGTTTGCTTTGTGGCTTTTGATCGTTCCAACAGGCTTAATGCAAAGTAAAAAGCATTAGGAATATTTTTTCAAGGATAAGTATTAATTAAATGCTGAAAAATTCATAAATATAAAAATAATAGAGATGAGTGAATACAGTCATTACATTGATCGAAGTCGAAAATTTGAATTTACTATATAGGGAACTTAAATAAACATTTTTTTTTGTTTTTGTCTCGCAAAACATATTAATTGTGTGTCACATTACACATAAAAACATGTTTATATATATATAAATGGAAATATAAGCCAAATTTACTTAAAATTGAGAGTAAGTTTCGTTTCTAAAAAAACAGCTGATCAAAATATCATTGATAAGAAAAGCAGAAAAAGAGAATTTAAAATTGGATGCAAGAAAAAAATTCTTCACGAAAATTCCGATACTGCCTATCCATCAATATAAAGATCAGTAGTTCGATCTCGTATCCACTCGGCCACCATATCTCTTTATTTGTGTGTTGCTTTGAAACCATTCATTCAATAAATTATGAATTTTTTGATTTATTTTCTTTCTGTATATATATGAAAATAGACGAACCTTCTCCAGCTATTATGATTTCAATAGCATCTGCACGAACATTTATGTGTTTCTTTCTAAAAATTGTCAAATGGCCCAGAAGTTGTAAGAGGCAATTCAAAATAACCAAAATTAACATTCTGGTGAATCAGGTCTAGTTTTTAAGTTATAGCAAAATCGTGTTTTGATATTTTTTTCATACCTTTCGATACATAAATTTATCTAACCTTCGATGTGTTTATCAATTTACAACAATTATATATAATTTTATTTGAAAACCTATTTCTAACAAACCTTATCAATAAAAATTTAGTACATTTTTTTATAGTTTTTATACAATTATTATCGAACGTTCCGTTAGGAAAAAGCTCTATATACGTTTTATTTTTCCGTCGTCGTCGGCATCGTCTTCGTTGTCGTCGTCGTCGTCGTCGTCGTCGTCGTCCTCGTCGTCGTCTGCACATGAAAATTAATTAGTGTTAAACAACTTTATTTTAAGAGAGAGAGAGAACTTCCATAAACAAAAGTTGTTTGTCTTAACTTTCCAGTCAATATTGTTGTAAAGATTTTATTTTCAAAAATTAACATTTACGGAGTTATAACCAAAAGTTACAAAAAGATTTATTGAAAAAAAGTTGTTAATTATGACCATTCAATCAAAATTTGCAAGAGTAGTTTTTTTTCAAAAACTCACCTTTGAAAGTTATAGTCAAAAACAGTGTTTTATTGAACAAAGGTTTCTTATAATGACCATCTAACCAACATTACCAGGAGTAATTATTTTCATAAAATAAATATTGAATTATAGCCACGCGAG
>JARUHE010342933.1:0-10386 GCA_031471125.1 Archaeomysis grebnitzkii | reverse complement strand
TATATAGATATAGATATATATATATATATATATATATATATATATATATATAATGCAATGTGTGTCAGACAGGACACACATACATACATTAAACTTAGAATAGTCTAATATAAAACACAGTCTTTATATAAAACAAATCTTTCTCTTCAAGAAAAGAACTGAAAACATTGCAATATGTTTTCTTGCTGCATCAAAAACACTACATGTGAGGCTTTTGATGTAATTTTAATCAAAACATTAGACATCTTATTTAGCACAACCAGAGATAAAAACTTCATTGAATTTAATTATCATATCAACATGAAGTTTAAATCCTACTGGTTGAAGTGAAAAATAACTTCAATATTAAACAATCAGCCATAAATGACTGGATATTTTGATTTCTATAGAAATTGCAGGCACCCCATTTTAATTTCTTTTCAAGCAAAATAGCTTTACTTATAGTGTTCTTGCAAAAAAATATTTTTATTATATAGAATATTTTTAAAGAAGTGTTTTATGAAATGTTGACTACAAAAGCATACTGTTGTATTGTCAACTAAACACTTAGTCAATCTATAAAACATAGACATTGAGACATCTTCTATGAGATTGCATGTCAATCTTCAACTTCTATATCTATTTACAGCAAATCTTTTTCTATTTCACTTGAACTTGCAATAATTAAACACTTATGAAAGTTTATGCCAAGACTACTTTTCATTTATTTGTTGAGAATATAATACTTTTTGGTCGTAATATAACTAATATATTGTTCAACATAATTTTTTTGATTTTATTTGTTAAAAATTATATTGTTGTAAATGTTAATCTGTGCTTTCAACTCTACTTCAATGAACAGGCTATTGGTGCAATGTAAATTTTCTAGTTGAAATGTCAACAGAATCTTGTAATCTTACGAGTCACTCAATTAGATATTAACCATACTAAATGTTGATAGTTAAGTCTAAACCGCCAGATGGTCTTAATACTTTGAGCGACTACTTAGGAACAACTTTTGTTAAGCAAAATTTTCCATAAAACTTTAACATTTGATTAAAAATGAGATTTAACAAAAACTGATGTAATTTGACCAATAAAAAGTTAACATTTTGTTGAATGTTCGGGAACTAAACGCATAAAATACAGTTGACAAATACAAAAAAGTTTCACAAAAAAAATTTGTAGGGGAAAAGTTGTTGGTGTTGTTTACATTGCTGTTACAATATAATCAACACTGTATCAACACGTCTAGGAGAGTTTTTTTTTGACATTTACTAATTTGATAATGTTAAAGGTGTTTTTTTCCTTGAAAACATTTAGAATATAACATTAACAAGAAGAACTTGGCTGAATTTATTGATAATGCTTCAAATGTGTAACTTTACGATCATTCAATGCATATGCAAGATCTAGCTTATTGTATTGATTCAGGTGAATACACAAACACATGTACAACTAAAGTAAGCTTCTATTTCTTATTAATGTTTAAAATTAAAACAACAAACTATTTTAGGTTAAATTCTAGTACATTCCAAAGTTTAATCCTTATAGAAACAATTTAGGAATAATAATATTATTCGTTTCTATAAATTTTAAATTGTTTAAATCTATTGAAAACGAAGAAACTTTGATAATGATAAAAATTTCTTTCAGTAGCATGAACACAGTACAGCAAAACATAAATTCTTGTTCATCATATAAAACAACATATCTTTTATAGTAAAATTACTTAAAGTTGTCACATTTTGATATGAAATGTTTTCTTCACATTAAATACATTTTGTCTTTAAGCTATTAATTGAATAATTAGAATTTATATAACTAATCGCCATTTCATTTCTTTCCTTTAACTAACCGAGACATAACATTTTCTTTTGATGAATTGTTTGTGGAACCATTTCCTATGTTGCCTGTTCCATTGAGGTTGGATCGCTGATCTTCCAATCTTCCGGATGATTGAAACCTCATGATAAGTGAGAACAAATCATCATCGGGTACAGTCGGAGCTGACACTACCAAATGGCCATCGGCAGGAAGCGTGCTACGTTGGTCTTCAATACGAGATCCCTGAAGTAGAACAAAAACAATATAGAATACAGATTGGCAATACCTTAAGACAGATTCTAGTAAATCTTTCAAATAAAAAAAAACATAAATTAACAGAGACAAATTTCACAAATAAACAAATAAAAGATTTGATCCCAATCTTCATAGAGCTGTAAAACATGACAAAATAAATTTGATAGATTGACTGTTTAAACTTAAACAATATTTAACTAGAAGTGTCAAACCACATCTTTTATTACTAAATGGAATATAACAAAAACATTTAGTTGTGCAAAATTTTGGCATCATTTAATAAGTTTAATTGATTCATGAACATTGAAAGAAAAACCAACTTTCGCACAACAACATCGTGTTCACATCTTACCTGACATCTCATCAACATGTCAAAGAAGTTATCATCGGGTAGTGAGGTGCTGTCCGTTGCCACCGACAACCTAATCAATTCCTGTTGATTGGTCAAGCCGGGCAAAGATGGAAGAGTTGCTCTCTGCTCATCCATTCGACGACTCTGCATACCGACTATCAGCTCCATTAGTTCATCCTGTGCTCCTCCGGTGGGGTCTGGATAAGCAATTGTCATTTAAATGGCAAACTAGGAGATGTTTATTTACACATGTATGGATACTTTTAATATGAAGTTCAATTCAGCAGTTTGGCAGGCATTAAAGACAAAGACTATTCATAAACCATCACAGTATATTATAAATAACAAAAGAATACTACCTAAAAACTTATTGTAATGCAATCTTTATTGAACATTGAAAAATCTGAGTAAAAAAATTGCTATAGAAGTAATTTATTGTCTTCACAAGAACTTTGGATACTAAACTTCAATGGGAGTTATTTCCTGCTAGTAAGAAATAAAAAAATCCTTTTGAGAAAAAAGAAGCAAGATGAAAGCATGGACAAAAAGTAAACTTTAATTCCACAAATAAAGCTTCCAAATAAATACTTTAAAGGAGTCAACATTGAATGTTCTATGACTAACCTACTGCAGGTATATAGTTTATTGTTCTGGGGGCTGCAACATCTTTCAAATTTTTACCATTATTATCGTGGGGATTATTTTTGTCGTGGGCGAAATGAAGGTCTTTGTTACTATTGCAAGTCTGCAAGTCTAGCGTACATCTTTGGTCGTCCATTCTCTTGCTTTGAAATCTTGATAACAACTCAAAGAAACTGTCTTCGTCTATGTTTGATTCTTCGTTCACAGAAGACTGTAAGAAATTGATTTGTTTAAAATTAATTATGATTGCATTTGAATGTTTTCAATTTTTGTAAAACTTTATAAAGTAGATGCAAAAAACTGAACTGAAAGCTAATAGTTTAGAATTTAAATAAATTACTAATGAAAATAGTTAAATATTAAAATATTAAAAAAAACATTTTTAAAGAAGTTTTTAGAGCACAATGACAATACAATAGATAAACTAAAAGTAGCAATTGAGAATCAAAATTTAATAGATTGTGTAAACAAGAATTTCAACATTAAAATTAAAACTTCCACTCAAAATATGTTGCAAATAAAAACAAATAAATAAAATAAAATAAACAAAAACAAACATTTCTATCATTATGCATTGAACTATTCAGAGATTGTGGTGTAGATGGCGTATGATGGTTTATTTTAGACTTATATGCTCGGGAACCATTCTCTTCAAGTCTTTCTTGATTTTCTATTTTTTTCATTTGCCCTCGAACGTCTGGTGTTAGCTGTTACAAATCATAATTTATTTTGTTGAAAGAAACAATAAAAAAATAAAGCTGAAAAAGTTATAGCCAAATAAAATAAAAAAAAATAAAAAACTGACAACTATAAACATAAAATGAAAATTTCCATTCATCTTCACATTAAACTAAACACTTGGCGTTTATCAGAGACATCGAAAACTCGCTGCTCTAAAACCTATTTATTTCGATAAATTCTATAAATAAATGGTTCACGACCATTCAGTAACTTTAAAGAAATTATCACAAATATTTCTATGTCCCTATATCAGAAATATCAATCAAAAAGGGTATTCCAAAGTGGAAAAACAGTTTTAATCAAAAATTCATCTTAGAGACTAATCATGCTACTTCATTACCAACCGATTGATGCTTAAATAAAAACAAAACAGAAATGTTGTTCCTAATGCATATATATTTCATTTATCTTAAATTATCATTGATATAAAAAAATAATTTTATTTTTCAAAACAAATTACACTATAAAAATCTTTAAAAATTATTAAGAGAGCTCACAGTTTTTTGTTGTTAACATTTCTTTCATCTGAGCCTTTCTTTGGGAAATATTGTTTAATTCTTTGTATGATATTTTTCAAAAGATTATTTTTTTTATTTAACATTTAATTCACTTTATTTATAAATTTTCTGCATAAATTGTAATTTTCTTTTGATGCCTCATTTTCAAACGTAACATTAGCGTCAGAATAGACTTCAAAGAGCAATAAAAATAGGCCTAATATACTTCTGGAAACTGACTGTATTGTATTTTCCCTTTCCCAAGTTTTTCCAAAAATGAAAACTCTTTCAATTATCACTTATTACTATTCATTTATAAAAACCAAGCCTTTGTTATGATTCTTGCTATCTCACTCGTGACAATGCCAACAAGTTACGATTGCACTTTTAGATATGTTTTATGCTTAATTTGGCATTTTTTAAAGGTTTTGTTATAATAAATTTTGTGTTACTCAGTTTGTCATTACTCCTCTTATGAAACCGCTGAAATATAAAATTATTTTTAAAAGAAACTAAAATCACATGACAGTAAAAATAAAACTTTATTACAATATTTTGACTGTAAAATCGAATTAATAAAGAATTATTTAAAAACTATTATTGGATAAAGAGGTTAATTCAACTAAACAAACGGAATAATTATAAAAAATTTATTTGTTCAATTTATAGAAAAGCCAATGAAAAAACAACTAAAATGCAAAAACTAATAACACAAGTAAAACATATATTAGGTTGTGGAGCAATATAAATAAAAAGGTGATGATGATGATAACAATAATGATGATTATGATGATAAAGGCAACAATGATGATAATGACAATGATAAAGACGATAACGAACCTTGAGAAGATCCATGTTTTCCATACTCTTTCGTCTGGGTCGCGGTTTAGAGTCGTCATCATCGGGAGATTCGCTCTCGGTGGGCATGGGAGGAAGTCCAAGGACTTTGCGGATGTCATTTAGATTCATGCGTGCCGCCGCCTGGCCAGTCTTGTCACCAATCTTTAAGAAATTGGGCTTTTATTTCACCAATCTTTAGTTTAAAAAATGTTTAATGTTTTTATTTTCATAATCTTGAATAAATGTTTTTTTTTATTTTCATAATTTTGAATAAACGTTCTTTTATTTTCAATCTTCAATGAATATTTTTTCATTTTGCTAATCTATAATATTTGGATTTTTTAACCTGACTTGAATTAATAAATGAAGTTTTATTTTGACAACCATTATTAAGTTTTTATTATTTTTCCAATCTTAAGTGACTTTTTTTATTTCGCTAATATTCCATGCCCTTCTTTAACGTTTTCCATTACTTGATATTTTTAATTTTTTTACTTCAACATTATATTTCTAAGGCTCCACATTTCTCATTTTACCCACAAAATCAATTTTCACCCCAGTAGCTTTTACCACTGTAATAATATTTACAATATATTTCAAATACTAAATTAAAATTAAGAGAAAATAGAAGCTAACTGGGAAATAAACCACAGAAATAGATGAATTTTAGTCTGTAGCAATTTGTTATCTTTTAAAACATTAGCATTAAAGATGGATGCTGTAAAGATGAACCAACAAAAAATATTTCTATCTAAACCAACACCAACTGTACTACAGGCTTTAACAATAATTTCCAGAAAATATTTCAATAACATGGCAATTTATATTGTATATGCCTTTCTTGTTTTTTCCTAATTGAAGTTTCTGTGACATAAATATCTAGGTTACAAAAAATTTGTATTGTTATGTATTTGACATGTCAGTGTTCCAGGCCTGTAGTTTAGTCGCCATTGCCTAAACCGCAGAGCAGTTTTAATGTCAAGTGACTACATTGATAAGGTGATAATGAACAATTATTGTTAAGCAAATTTTTCTGTAACACTTCAAACAAAAACTTTGACATTTGGTTGAAAATTAAATTTGACAAAAATTTAAAGTTTTAGAATTGAAAGGATTAAAAAAAACAAATAAAAAATAAATATTTCACAAACAATTGTGGAGAATTTGTTTGTATTGTTATGAAGCATCTATGCAAAGAGTTTGAAGTGATTTGATCCATAAACAAGAAATTAACATTTTTTTGCTTGTGAAATAATACCACTGCTGTTGTATTTCCATTTCACTTGTTTGTTAGATTGATGGTCTATTCATTGAATTTAAACTTTGCAAAGTTAAACTTTCTACATTTTTTGGCTAGCAACGTGTTTGATTTTCAAAAAAACAATCAGTTCTGGTATATAGAAACCAGTCTTTTAGTCATAACATAAATAAGGAAACAACATCGAAAATACAAGAGCGACACTTCAAAATACTGCTCAGTGTATATGACTTCACTGCAGATAGCCTTGAAACAATCATATCAATATTTTATAAAGACCCACAACAGGGCACCTGAAATTCAAATTTGAGGTACTGGACGAAATGTATATTAAATGATTCTTCAGTAATACAAAACAAAGATAATTTAGAAACTATTACAATGAATGTTTGCTTAGAAAAACAAAGAGTAAATTCTATTATAATGTAAAAATAAATTTGTTTACAACTGAAAAAACGTTTTTGAACTAACTTCTTTCGATATGAATAAATGTTGGTTCGCATATTGCAATGCTTTCTCGTGATTGGTGATGGATGAAAAAGCATTTCCTAGACTCCAACAAGCTCTTCCCTCTCCAACTCGATCGGACAGTTCTTGTGCAATTGCTAAATGCTTTAAATGGTAATGAATTGCAGTTGGATAATCTCTTAATAATGTATAAGTGTTGCCCAAGGAATAACATGCCTGTGCTTCAACAGCCCTGTCGCCAAGTTCTTGTGCTAATTGTAGAGTTTTTCTGTAATACAACAATATTTTGAGTTTTATATTAGGCTAATTATATTTAACTTCAATCAGTACAAGTTTCATACACACCCATTCCCCAGATGTTTATATGCTATGACTTATTAGATATTTAATTTTTGTGATATGAACGTAAAATATAATGTCTAGTAGATTGTATTTCATCAGCGATTTTTCGCTACTGTAAGGTTGGATTTTTCATTCTCGCATTCACCAAGGTATAATACAAGTTTATTGCTCTTTCATTCCTTTATTTGATATATTTTTGGATAAATTTTCAAAACCATCCTCAAGTATGGATAATAAAAGCATTGCACTCATGTATTGAGGAGAGAAATTTAATCTCAACAAGTATAAGGATATTCATAAAAAAATTAAAGCTGTGACCGAATATAAGTTACAAATACAAAAACATTTCTACATATATAAATAAAACTAGTAATCCACGAACCGGACAGTTCAAATGTCTCGCGATGATTCATTGATCTCTAAAAAAGTCAAACAAAAATGGTGTTACAAAGTGAGAAAACAAACATCAATTTATCAAAAAATCACCTTAGAGACTATTTATGTGTACTTCATTTCCAATCCATTGATGCATAAATGAAAACAAAACATGAAAAAAAATTGTTCAAAATTTTTTCTGTTATTTTGATGAAAAAATCTAGATAAAAAGTGAAAAAATCAAATAAAATACCTGGTAATATATTAAAACCAATAACCAAGCCTATATGAAAAGAAATAATAATAGTATATATGATATATAAGCATTCAAGTCATTGTCTAACGCAGACGACGACATCGGAATTGCTACGCCTATGTAGAGCTTCGCTACGCATGCTCGACAAAAATTGTAAATAAAAATCTTAACAAAAAGTCCTGTATATAGATTTGAAAATTTATAATTTCAATAAACATTGTTTTAATAAAAAATATCATAATAATGGTGTATAAAATTGCATGTAAAGCAATTCATGTTCAACCAAAAAATTTAAAACAAAAAAATAAAAAAAAATATATTTTGTCAAAAATATACCAATTCCTGTCTAGCTTTATACAGTCGATTCCGCTTAATCTGTACACATTGGAACCTACGATTTTGACCACTTTAACCGGCTGACCAGTTAAAACAACATTAACAACTATAGAGAAGTCTGTGCTAATATGTTGGCTAGAACTTATTTTGTACAATGATTGAATTAAAGAAAAAGATAAAGCAGTAACTGCTTTATTATTTATTAATGCTCAGACAACAGTAAGTATTTCACAACTTTATTAAATTCAATATTTAGGATCCCAACAAGTTTAACAGAAAAAACTGAAAACTTACAAATTATTAAACAGTACACTAAATTAAATTACATTTTAACTAGTTTTAGTATCACAAAATCATAACATACATCCAATTAAGAATCTGGACTACTCATCGTTCTCGTTAGCATTGCCATTTCTGTTCTGTTCAATATTTTGAACTATTTGTTTCACAAAATACGGTCCATTTCCATCGCAGCACTGTAAATTATCATAAATCTCTAAGAACTCTTCGGCATTTACAACTTTTTGTATAACCGACATACGTCCATTTCAAATATCGGGAATTCATTCTGCCCGTCAAAGCATTTACATCCACAGTGCTTGTAACAGTTTTGAATCATCTTACTTCAGCTATTAATCAGCTAGTAATTGGATTGCATGTGCAAGCGTTACTTTAGCACTAACTTCCTTTGCACTCGATTCTGGAATCAGAAGCATATCTTCAATTTTTCTAGTTTTGCACAGTATGACATTTTAAAATTCTTCATCAATCCCATGTCCATAGGCTGAGTTATTGATGAAGTATTCGGCCATTCAAAAAAAACACTGCTGTCAATTATGCATTCTTATTAGAACAATATTTAAAGAGTTCGTCAACATTTTTATCGGCCACTCACATGTTTGCACAACATAACACTGTTATCCAGTCCATAGCTTTTTTTTGAACCAATAAGATTTTCGTTTCTGAAAACCAAGGATCCATCACTCATGGCTCTCTAACATAACCCGGTTTCGTTTTACATTGTAAATGTTGTCAGAAGAATATTTGTCCATTAGTTTGGGTAATTCTGTTAATTTCTAAACTTTAGCTAAATTAAAATTGCCACTAGCTCTCTCTCCATGGGCACATTTAAATTGTATTGGTTTGTGTACTTTCTAGCATGAAAACAAACAGACTGTGGCTTTAAACTCTGTATAGTTCAAATCTTTAGCAAAAAGTTCTGCTTTTTCTTTTAGTAATGGACCATTCTTTCCCACACCTCTTCCTACGATGATTTGAAACCAAGTTTTAAAAGCCTTTTCTATTTCATGATTCTTACCTTTTTGGTTTTTTTTTAATTGTGGTCTTTGGTTATTTTAATTCAATGTGCAGTTGCTCTTCCTTTTGTAATAAATTCACAAGTTGTCTTGATTCATAACTTTTGATCTTATCTAATAAGCACACTTTCTCGGGTATTGGTAAGTCTTTTTTTGCCATTTAGGGTGTGACTTGGCAAACTAAAATAATGTACAAGTACTGAATAGATGGATATTTTATTTCAAAGTCATGGTGATGAATGACTAAAGTAAAGGAAATGCTAACGCCACCTATTGACAGGAAACGTAACATTTTCGAAACTTGTTAATTTTATGCAGAATCGATTACTTTCTTGTAATTGCCATTTAATATGAATTTATCAAACACAATTTAAGTGGTACTTCATTTTGTATGTTTTATACTTTAATTATATAAAATTAGATTAACGATAACAATGGCCACAATAAACGAAACTACATTATATGTAATACATCGCATTCGATTCCGTTTAAGCAGAATTGTAAACTTTATGTAGCTGGTCACATTAAGCAGAATCGACTGTATTTGAAAAACAATTATTTCAATAAATATTAATTTTATCGAAAAAAAAATCTTGGACAATGTTGTTGAAAATTATATGTAAAGCCATTCATGTTCAATAAAAAAATTGTCAAAAACGTGCTAACTCCTGTCTAACAAAAGAAAAAATATATTATTTCCTATAAATAATAATTTTACAAAAATGTTGGTCATTTTGTAAAATAAAATGAAAATATTTAAATTTTAGCAAAAATTTCTAAGTGTATCCCCAGCAACCAGTAGTTTATAGAAGCTGTTTTTCACAGCTTAACCCTATAACGCCCAAATTATTTATGTCATAAGATCGTTAACACAACAATGTTTGCATTGAAAATAAGCTTTT
>JARUHE010342922.1:0-10386 GCA_031471125.1 Archaeomysis grebnitzkii | reverse complement strand
GTACCCAAAATTGTTTAAATTAAGTATGTACCCAAAATTGTTTAAATTAAGTATGTACCCAAAATTGTTTAAATTAAATATACACCCAAACGGAAAGAAAACAATTTACCGCAATTCAATAACCATGGTTATAGAGTCGACCAGCTGCTTAAAAGATTAAAAGAGCTGTTGTACTCGGTTGTGGTGAAGTGACAAGTTCTTGAGGAACAGCGCCCTCGCAAAGTAGCCGAGAAAATGGGCCATTCGACTGTACAGTTGTTACCACACTTTGCAAGTCTAAGAGTAGTTACAGAAACTCACAATTCCTAACCGAACCCAACTTTCTCGTATGTACAGAGTTTAAATATATAAATAAGATGAACTATAGGAACTCCTAAAAAATTGTACAAACTATGTAAATAAAACACTAGTAAGTACTAAAGTACTAAAAAGTGTGGTCGATTTTAGTTCTGTAGGAGGGGCAAGTCTTTTGGCTCAACCTAAAACAATGAGTGTTCAATGGCGGACGTATTTTTTGGTTTGCGATATATGACAGGTTATAACTTATAATATTGCATTTGTCTTAACAATTTTCCTATGAATGAGCAAATTTCCCTATACTGTAACTTTTTGCAAAGTAATTTTCTAAACAAATCTTTATTCAAAATTTGGGCAGCTCTTCGACAGTTTGACCTAAAAAATAAAAAGAATCGAAACAATAACAAGCATATAAATTATAAATACTATATAACTATATAACTGTAAATATTAGGAAAGAAAATATACTTGAAAACTAGAAAACTGGAGAATTTAAAGTACTAAAAAACTATAATTACTAAAAAACTAGCAATCATTGAAAGCTAGTATATTAGAAGATTAGAAAACATATAACTATAAATACTAAAAAATTTAAAAATTTTGAAAAAATAAAATACTTGAAATCTAGATACTGTAACTATACATAGTAGAAAACTATAAATGTTACAAAACAATATATATTAGAAAGATAGAAAATTATAAATTACAGAAGGACTAGATATTTATTTTTTACTTCTATAATTGTTTTATTATTATATCTTTTTAAATGTTTATTATATTATTAAATTTCTTAATGTATTTTTTCTTATTTTATATTTATTATATTATTATGTTTAATACCTTCATTCTATTTATTTAAATATTTATTATATTATTAAATTTCTTAATGTATTTTTTCTTATTTTATATTTATTATATTATTAAGTTTATTACCTTCATTATATCTCTCATTTACATTCCAGACATCGCAACCCCATCGTCCGCACCACGTGCGCTCGTCTCCTGGCTTATTCTGTGGAGAGGCTGGGCGCCGCAAGGATCCTGTCCGGCCAAAGAGACGTCACCGAAAAGATCCTCCCGGCAGCCGCAAAGCTGGCGCAGGACGGAAGTCTAGAAACAAGGTGGGTGACTGGGTGGGAAGTGTTAAAAAAATTTACCTTTTTTTAGTATTTTAAATTAAGGTCTGATGGCTTATGTAGTTTATCGAAAACGGGAAGGAACCATTTTATTTTCTATAATATTTCTTAATTATTTATTGTTTTGACGATTAAAATATTTTCAAGTTAGTGTTTGAGACGGGAACTTCTCTTCTGTGATAAGTGTTATGTTATTACTAGGAAAACTATATTATCAAGTCTTCTTGTTACAAAGATTTTTGTTAAATTTTCAAGTTTTCTTGTTCTATTATGATTAAGAAACAAAGATTTTTATTAAAACTATATGTTCATTTTTTTTCAGAAAATACGCAAAAATGATTTTTCTTCCATTAATACTAGATGACAACTTCGAGTCAGCGATGCGAAAACACGTTTCTTCGACCAATTTGAAAAATATTCAAAAGTTCTTGGATAATTTATGTGATGTAAGTACAGGCTTATAATTTTTATATTTCAATGTCTCTTTATAAAAAAAATAATTTTTATACTTCAATGTCTCTTTATAAAAAAAATAATACATTGAACATGTAATATTAGAGTAACTACACTGATTTCTACTCTTCAAAGTTGAACTGTTTTAATTTTCTTATTCTATTAAGTGAGAAAACCATTAAAGTTAAAAAAAAATAAAACGAATACAAACTTATTGTATTTCTTCAAAGATCGTGCATCTGATGGGTAACCAATTCTTTAAAACACATTGGTTTTATTCGATCTTTTTCGTTCAAAATTTACATTTGTTTGTCTTTCCTTTGTTGTTGGAAGAAATTAATTCTTGAAAATAGTTACACACTGCATGAAAAATAATTATAATTATCAGACTTCCTTAGAAGTCTGCGAATGTGCATACTAGGTAGTCTATAGGATATGCAAACCTTGCTTTGTTAAAATCATCAATTATATCACAGGGTTACACCAATATCGTATGACAAAATTGGATATAGAGCCATTGACAGCGGAGAGATGTGTGATTATTTTTTATATTTTATACTTTAAATTTTTAATCATTTTTGTTTTGTTTCAGAATCGAATGATTCAAGATTCTGCCCGAACTAAGGCTGCTGTTGGATCCAGGCTTAATCGATCTGTGTAGTTAATTTGTATATATTATAAAGTTATATATTCTTACACATACATATCATTTATACAGATATGTACTGTAGATATATTTATAAAAATATATCAATATATAATAATATACTGTATATGTATATATATGTATATATATATATGTATATATATGTATATATATATATATGTATATATATGTATATATATATATATATAATATTATTATATGTGCTTATTATATATATAGTGTACAAGTACATATATTTCTATTGGCCTAAAGTAAAAAAAATGTTTATGTATATAACTTATTACTCTTAATGATGGCAAATAAAACTTAAGCTTTTTCTACAGTTCTACGAAGTTATTTATGCCTTATCAATTGAACATACTGTATATATGAATATATTTATATATATAGAATATATATATTAACTTTAGTTTTTCTAAGTTAATTAAAACAATTACCATTATCTGATCCGTCCCTCATAGGCCTTAAAATCTATAAATTAATTAGTTTATAATCTACAATGCATTTTTTATGAAAATTAAAGGACATGAATGTTTCGTTTTGGAACTATATGAAATATGCTTATTAGTTATCTATTTAATAATTAAATAGTTTGTACATTGTTTAAAATTGATTATAAAATAAATTTTATAAAGTTTATTGTAGTTAGTTTATTTAATGATAAGGTTTAATATTAGATAAAGACTGTAATACTTGAAGTTAATGGGATGTAAAACATCAAGTTATTAAAAAAATGCAAGCATTTCGGCTTAAAAAATTAATTAAAATTGCAAAATGTTTTTTATTTTTTACAAACATTTTTTTTATTTATTTGTTCCAAAAGAAATGATGAAAACTAACGGATTTATTTATTTAATAAATTTAAAATTCATATTCATTTAGTTAGCTATTATCTGCATGGCACCATGGTAAGCTGACATAATTATAGTATACATTTAAAAAGTAAATGATATTCCAAAAATATATATTTCAAGTTTTTTTATAGCATACATAGCATCATATAAATTTTCAAACTATTATTTTCATGTTTCATTTGTTAGAGTTTTATTGTAGATGTGCACATTTGGTTATTTAAAAAGTATACTTTATGTATGTATCTCAATACATTTGCATAACAATATATATGAAAAGTATACTGTATGTATGTATCGCAATACATTTGCATAACAATATGTATAAAAAGTATACTGTATGTATTTATCTCAATACATTTGCATAACAATGTGTATAAAAAGTATACTTTATGTATGTATCTCAATACATTTGCATAACAATATGTATAAAAAGTATACTGTATGTATTTATCTCAATACATTTGCATAACAATATGTATAAAAAGTATACTTTATCTATGTATCTCCATACATTTGCATAACAATATATATGAAAGGTATACTGTATGTATGTATCTCAATACATTTGCATAACAATATGTATAAAAAGTATACTGTATGTATGTATCTCAATACATTTGCATAACAATATGTATAAAAAGTGTACTGTATGTATATATCGTAATACGTTTGTATAAAAATATGTATATGCTATATATAGCCATCATATATATGAATATCTAAACCTAATTTCAACAATTTAAAGTTAAGAAGTCGGTTTTTAAATTCAGTATAATATCGGAGATAAAAATATTGTAATAAATCTTATTTAATGTTTTTAAAATATTTTTTGAGTAAGTATTATTATATATACACTGTACTAGGTTGGTGAAGTATTTATTCTAAATATATTTTATCAATAAGGAATTTAGAGAGATTTTTCAAATTTATTTATTTATTTATTTATATCAAAATGTCAAATTACTGTAAATTATTAAAAAACCATTGGAATTTTTTTTTTATTATCTTTTGTTTATCAATGAAGTTGACCAACGTTGTGTCTGATTCACACTTGGGTGGGTGACTGCCTTGGTATACTTAACGTGCTCCGTTGGTAACAATTGAAAGATATCAAAATGTTCCTTCTTCAAAAAATGTTAAATGATAAATCAGAAAACGTAAATACTTTATAGTTTCACGTGAGTAAATGTGGAGATTTTTTATCTGCTCCTCACAGGCACCAGAATTTGCTCCTCAAACGACGTGAACAAGAATCAGGATAAGGCTTTTTTCCTTTTTATGGGGGGCCGAAACCAAGGAAAAAAGTCGCCGGATAAATACGAAGTCAGTCAATAAGCAAGACTAACTAGTAGATTATGTGGGAGTTGAACCATTCACTAAAAAACCTGAGTTCTGGAACAGACAAAAGTTTCCCTCTGGAAGAGCCAAGGACTATGCACCCAAAGATAGGCCCAAAGCAAAACAGATGCTGATAGGAAATGACTAGAAATTACTTTTAAATTAACTTTTGAATTGAAATAAAATCAAGATGAAGCAACAGGCCGAACTTGATGATCATTAGTTGGAACACGAACCACAACATCCATACTATTCCGCCTTCATTGTTTACATAGTTTGATGAGTAAGCTCTGATCAATTTAGGGTGGAAATTAAAAATTTATTTTACAGTCAAGCCAACAAAATCCTATTATGTTGTAAAATAGTCCTACCTGCTCGTATTCCAATTCAGGAAACTAAAAAGATAGTTTTTCATGAAAAATTTGGAAAACGTTTGGCTTACGAGATTTAAATGATTTGTAGATGGTTCAAAATCGTGCCTTAATACATGATAGCTTGAAAATCGTATATCATAAAGCCTGAATTACATTTAAGTAGTCCAATATATGGATCGACAGTATCACAAGTGAGGTAACCCACATTCAAGTAACAAAGCTTACCCCACTTGAGTTATTGTTGATCCATATGTGCAATGGCCTAAGGAAAACCTCGATTGCTTTGCAGACACATGTTTTGTGATGGCAATACGTCATGGGCTATTCAGCCTATTTCATTTTTATACAGCTCACCCCAGTAGGAAGGGAACAGTATATGATAACTGTATATCCAGTGTACAGTTATGCATGAGTAATAATTAATAGTATTTGACGTAAGGCTGTTCATAATGTATTTTAAATATCTAAATGATTACTCTATAAAGCTTAGACAATAATATGATGTTGATAAAATAATAAACTTTGTATGGGTATAATTCCACACTATAACAGCTGTAAATGGATAAATTACTTTCTTATTTATTTAGAGCCATTATCTACTTTTTCCAAAAATTTCTTCATTTTCGTTCATATTATTTTGTAATTTATTTCCAATAATTTAATTTATCAATATCAAATATGATTTTTTTTAGATTCATTTTTACAATACAGTATTTCAAACAAAATGAAATATATAGAAACTACTTGCAAAAAATAACAAGAATGTTCTTAGATATACACAATTAAACTATAGGTTATTAACATATATTTTGTCTCATAAATATATTTCAATTCAAGTCTAGCAAGACGCACAAGATTCTTTAAAACTCCTCAATCCTTAGATGAAAAACTCATTTTCAAGGTTATCCCAAAATCTTGTATAGGACTTCACGACGGTGGCCCTGTAAAATAAAATGTGATTACATACTCGTGCGTGTATATACAGTATAAGAGGCTCATCAAAAACATAGAGTCTGTAGTATAAATACAGAACAAGCTGATGCTGAAGGAAAATATATACATACAGTTTATAAAACAATGTTTAGGCTATCTTATTAAAAAACATCCTACATGACAAAATGAAAACGCCTATTTATATTTTTGTGAAAATATTTAAATAGGAGGCATTATAGAACTAAAAAATCACAACCTAACCTGACACGTATGTGAAAGGAGATTAGATATTGCCAGAATTTCATAACTCCAGTAAACTGGAACTACATCATGTTGGCTACATTTTAACACCGGTAAACTGAAACTACATCATGTTGGCTACATTTCAACACCGGTAAACTGAAACTACATCATGTTGGCTACATTTTAACACCGGTAAACTGAAACTACATCATGTTGGCTACATTTTAACACCGGTAAACTGGAACTACATCATGTTGGCTACATTTCAACACCGGTAAACTTAAACTAAATCACGTTGGCTACATTTTAACACCGGTAAACTTAAACTACTTCATGTTGGCTACATTTTAACACCGGTAAACTGGAACTACATCATGTTGACTACATTTTAACACCGGTAAACTGAAACTACATCATGTTGGCTACATTTTAACACCGGTAAACTTAAACTAAATCACGTTGGCTACATTTTAACACCGGTAAACTAAAACTACATCATGTTGGCTACATTTCAACACCGGTAAACTGGAACTACATCACGTTGGCTACAATTTAACACCGGTAAACTAAAACTACTTCATGTTGGCTACATTTTAATCCGAAATAAAATAATAAAAAAATAAAAAATTAGCTTACTTGACAGTGGCAGGTCCTCTGTAACCATTAGGGTCCCATTTGACAGTAATCGAAGATTTCAAGTCTGCGTTCAAGTGTGTCACTGTGTTCTGCAAAATAATAATAATAACAATTAGTTTCATTTTACAAGTACTGGATTTTTCCTTTCTTAATTGCTTTATATATTCATATATTTTATTACCGTCTGTACGATTGAATTAAAAAAATTAAAGCCATTCTTATTGTTTACCATCAGTAAGGGATTAAATATATCAATAGGTATTGCCTGAGAAGGTTTAAATGCCTTAAATTAAATAATTGTAAATACTAGGGCAAGTTGTGGAAATGCGTCCACCTCCAAAAATCTAAAACAGCTTCCTTCAAATTTTGTAAATAGTATATCCTTGGAATGTACGCGTGATTTGTGTTAAATTACAGGTAATATGAGCACTTGAAACCTAATGTATTATATTATACATGCGTTTCGAGGTTAGGTAGACACATTTCCGCCACTTATCCTAATATCAACTTAAGTTAAGCCTTACAGCAACAATTAGTCATACATTGTATAATATTTTGATATCATAACCATAAAACGCTAAATAAAATAATGTAGGATACCATACAAAATAAAGTATGGTATGATACCATATAAAATAAAATATAATATGATACCATATAAAATATAATATAATATGATACAATATAACATAAAGTATAGTATGATACCACATAAAATAAAATATGATATGATACCATATAAAATAAAATATGATATGAAACCATATAAAATATAATATGGTATAAGACCATAAAAAATAAAATATAATATGACACCATATAAAATAAAGTATAATATGATACAATATAAAATAAAGTATAATATGATACTATATAAAATAAAGTATAATATGATACTATATAAAATAAAATATAATATGATACTATACAAAATAAAATATAATATGACACCATACAAAATAAAGTATAATATGATACCAAATAAAATAAAACATAATATGATACCAAATAAAATATAATATAATATGATACCATACAAAATAAATATAATATGATACCATATAAAATAAAGTATAATATGATACCATAAAATAAAATATGGTATGATACCAAATACCAGTCCAGGTAAGGAACTGACCTCGACCCCCCCGGAACAGTCGATCCTCTGAGCGACGGTTGTTGGTTCGAAGGATCCAACGACGTCGCTCCTGGATCCTTTTCTCACTTGGATGAGAAATCCTTTGAACCGATCAGGAGCTCCTCTCAACGTTACTGTGGATGGAAGAGATTTTTTTTCTTTCGTTGTCAATGTCAAATTATTTTGTTCAACTGAACCATCGTTATGAACTGATTAATGATACTGAACTGATTGTTGGACTGAACTAAAAAACTGTACTGAACTGATTAATGGTATTGAAATGATTGTGGACTGAACTGAACAATGTTACGCAACTGAATAATGGTACTAAATTGATTAATGGTGCTGAATCGATTAATGGTGCTGAACTGAAAAACGATACTGACTAAACAATGGTACTAAGTTTATTACCTAATTTGATAATGGTACTTAATATATTTACTGTACTGAACTGAACAACAGTACTGTAATGGTTAATGGTGTTGAACTGATTAATGGAGCTGAAATAATTTTTGGACTGAACTGAACAATGATACTAAACTAATTAATGGTACTGAGCTTCTTGTTGGACTGAACTGAACAATCGTACTGAACTTATTAATGGTGTTGAAATGATTATTGGACTGAACTGAACAATGTTACGGAACTGAACAATAGTACTTAATTGGTTAATGGTGCTGAATTGATTAATTGAGCTGAACTGAAAAATGACACTGACTAAACAATGGTACTAGCTTATTACCTAATTTGATAATGGTACTTAATGTATTAACTGTACTGAACTGACCAATAGTACAGGAATGGTTAATGGTATTGAATTAGAGTAATGGCGTGAGCTAAATAATGGCATCGAACTACAGAACTATATTAAAATGAATACTAGTACTGACCTGAGAAAGTCTAATAAACTAAATAATAAAGATTGATATGGACTGAACATTAACTACAAGCTAATGTAATTCAAATAATATGAAACATAAAACAAATTTTTTTTTTAAATATGTATTGTTTAAATACGTGTTTTAGCTTGTATTAATATAAAATTGAAATAGTTTTTTTCAATGGATATCAATAAAAATCTATAAAAATAAAAAAAGATAAGATTCTTAATGTAGTTGAACAAACAATTTTAAAGCAAAAATAGATTTGCTTCAATACTTTACACTAAAACATTTAACTAACTTTTATGTCAAAGTTTGTCAAAACTGGCATCATCAAATTAACTAACCTTTATTAACAGTGTACACCTTTTTGTTGATTCAATCAAGTTTTTCATGATTCAATCACAATTTTATCGCATTGTTAGAATGTGATACGGTTTTGATTGAATCAATAAAAAAGTGTCCACTACTAGCAAAAGTTAGTCAATTTGATGATATTTATTGTGACTATCTTAGGCATAAAAGTTAGTCAAATGTTTTCAGAGTAGGCTGTTACAAATGTGCAGACATAAAGGTGATGGAAAAACTTCACTAATTCTCTCAGACCTTCAGCGTTCGCTCATCAAACTACATGAACAAAGAATTAGCACCTACCCGTACCATCCTTATCATGATGATTACAGTTGGATTATTCGACACTGTCCGTGTACTAAAAGGGGCGAGCTGTGACATCTGAGGGTAGTAATTGAAAAACTTCTTCATGTTTATGGATCCAAATTTTGAAGCTAATAATTAAGATATATCTTATTTCTGCATTTATGATGACGATACCGAATGATTACCATACAAAGTGTTGTCATGTTGCTCACTGCTAATTCCCCATCTTATTATATTACATTATGGTAATACTTTGTTATATAATTACAGCTAGTAAATATCGTTCTATATAGTAAAGTTTTGATATGTTACCATGGCTACGGTAAGCACCATACAAAAAGGTAATAATTTTGGTATCACACCACAGATGAAGTAATTAAAGTACCAAATGACAGTCTAGGTTTGACTTACTGTCATAAGTTCCGTTGTTATCCGGGGTAACTGTGACGTCATAGGGAGGTTCCCCTCGGAAGAAGTTGAAGGAGATGTGGAGGGGAGTCATGGAGGAACACGCCATCGTGGGAGCTCCCGACCCAAAGGCAACGCTTCCCTTCACCAACGCCGACAACACCAGACAAACTGAAATGTTTTATTTTTCCTTATTTAGCAAACAAAAACAGATTTATAATTGCCTTAGGAAAACAGGATTGGTGGAAGGTCTACACGATTTGATTTTTTTTACGTTAAAACTAGCTTATATTATTAGGCATTTGTTAAGTTTCACCTCTTGTTTTGGATTTTGGCAACATTTAAGGAAAAAGGTAAGATATGTAGGGTAT
>JARUHE010342911.1:0-10387 GCA_031471125.1 Archaeomysis grebnitzkii | reverse complement strand
TTTAGGCTTGTTAATTTGAAACCCGAATGGCTTTGTAGAGTCACGGTCGCCACTGGTACTGTTATTGTTTTGCTTTATTTGCATTGTTATTGTTTTTGTTATTGGTACTATTATTGTTTTATTTGTAACATTATATTAGCATTAATATTACCGTCATCATTATAATTATTTTTAGTTGATTAAGTGTTTTATGCACAGCACGTGGATTTTTTGAATAATCCGCCCTTGAATATCATCACATTTATGGTATCCAATATGGCCGATAGTTTTGATTTAAGACCGTTTTATTTTTCCGTTTACTTATAAATAAAAGAAATGTATAAATAAATGTATTTTGTTATTGTTTTTTATTCATAGTCAATTCTATTTAGATGGGTTTATCAGCACCTTCCTTCGTTCTTTTATAGTTTCTTCTGTATGTATTTCAACCATAAGAAACATCAAAACATGAAGGTATATAAATACCAATATATAGTTGAAATTTTTTAATATTATTTCTACCTTTGATTCTTTCCAAATTTCTCCATTCCTCGCTGTATATTTTTATTAATTTGATAACTGTTTTTATATTAGGCCTACCCTAGATTAGAGAGCTGTAATCTATTGTTTTACTAAGCATTTTACAGGATCATAACTTTTGCAACCAATTGTATATTCTATACTGCCATACCAGCATATTGTCTAGCATACTTTAATTATGTTTTATGTTTTTATAATAGTAATTAAAAACAATAAAGATAAAATACATTGTTTGATTGGTTTGTATTTCCTACATGGTTTAGGATCTACATACAAATAAATGAGACTCTTTCATCCACCTTATAGCTTCTCAATAAGCGTTGTCACTAGGTAATGTTTTTTTTACATCATTTCATTTTTAAAAGCTGTTATGATGTCGTTCAGTACCTACATGGTGAAGGTGCATTGGATTTATTACTTCATGTAAAAGAAAGGTTTATACATTGCCACAATCAAGAAACCTGTCTTTTTCAGCCCACCCAAAAATAGTTTCGAGCCACATTTCTCATCTGACATGGATTTATATGCCTAGTGGCATCTATCCCTAGTTAGTGGCTGATCATTGTTTATTAGCCACGATTTAGTGGCTGTTCTATGGCTCCCTTGAAAAATAGCCAAGAATTAGCCATTGAAATGCTACTAGGGTATGTTACACCCTGTCAAAATCAAGTTCTCCTGAGTTATATTCCGAAACTCTTCTCTAAATGTTATATTTTTATTGGTTTTAATCAACTCAAGTCAAATATAGTCTGCAATTAATTGAAAAGTTATACTTGTTCTGTGAGTCGATTGTACCAAACCTTCCCCTTTGCAAGTTTTTTTTCATCATTTCCCGACAACATCTGTATTCTACCATAGAAAGGCAATGATGAGTTCGTGTTTCGTGTAATTGAAAATATCAATACTCCTGAAATGCAACTTATTTATATGGTTTCTACTGAGAATGCTCTTTTCAAATGTTCCATTCTCATCAATTGTATTTCTTTACATAGGGGTTTATTTACTCATAATTTAATCGTACAAAAACATTCTTTATTTATACTATAATGATATTTCAATCCCACTTTAATCTTGCTTCAAGCATTATGTAAGTAATCACACGGTAAACATACTTTAATTAAAATGTAAGGACACTTTAAGCATAATTTTAGCACACTTTAATTAACATAGTCAACATACCATTTATATTCATAGTATGTTTATCATGTTCGAGTACAAGCACAAAAATATCTTCATAAAGTGAAGTCTGTTGATTAAAATTGAATTGTTTATGTGTGTGTATATATGAACATATTTATGTTAGTTATCCCACAATCATTACACACTTAATTATATGCAAATCGTGCATAAGATCGTACAAAATCGTATTGGAACAAGGTAAACTCGTAAACTATTGAATGCGACAATGTTTTTAGGTTTTGTGCTATATAATTTAAGGAGAGAGGAAGCCATTTTGCGATGTGATGTTAGGGTAAGCATACTAAACGTCGACCCCCTGTTATATGTCGACCCCTTTATTTAAAAAAACACATTATGTACTAATTATTTAACATTTTGAGCTAATAATTACCCTACATTAGCATTACACCTTTAAAATCATTGATACCAAAGGAAATTAAATCAGCAAACTAATAACTGAGATATGATCAGTTGGATGACGTCGATCGACTTTACACCCTTATGCTTAAGTGGTCGGCGATTAGTAGTCTTACCCTAGTTTGTCAGAGGGTGAAGCGTTTCTGAACATTCGATTTTGTTACAACAAAAATAAACCAATAAAACAAAACCCAATATTGACAACCCAATGTTATAATGTTTACAAGGTTCTTTAAGATTGTTAAGAATTTAAAAACTGTTGAGCTTTTTGTTTTATTATTTATATATTTAGGCATTTATTTATTTATATATTTAAATATTTATTTACTTATATATTGAAAGATGTTTTGTTTATAAGCAAACATCGTTATTTGAAAGAAACAAAACATTTCAATTCTATCATAAAATAATAGTTTCAAAAACAAATTCTAAAGAATTTTGAAGAACCTTAAAAATATTAATTATACTGACTGCAGATATTATACTCAACCTTTACCTTGGTTTTTCTTAAACAATTAATTAGCATTTTGTTAATTGTTATTTAATTATACAATTAATTGTTAATTATTTTAACAATTAATTGTTATTTAATCTAACAATTAATTGCTATTTAATTTAACAATTAACTGTTATTTAATTTAACAATTAATTGTTATTTAATTTAACAATTAATTGTTATTTAATTTAAAATATAGCTCACCTGTTGAGAGCTCGAAGATCATCGATGTACTCGAAGTTTGGTGTCAGTTTTCCATTGCTTGTGATGAAAGCCTTGGAAAGAAAATAAATATGAAATAAGTGGGAAATAAGTGTGAATTAAGTGGGAAATAAATAAATAAAGCCTTGGAAAGAAAATAAATATGAAATAAGTGGGAAATAAGTGTGAATTAAGTGGGAAATAAATATAAAATAAGTGGGAAATAAATGTGAAATACATGGGAAATATATGGGAAATATATGTGAAATAAGTGGTAAATAAATATGAAATACGTGAGAAATATATGTAATAAATGTGAAATGTATGTGAAATACGTGAGAAATATATGTAATATATGTGAAATGTATGTGAAATACGTGGGAAATATATGTGAAACAAGTGTAAAATAAATATGAAAAGAAATAATGTTTATGTGATGAAAGCCTTGGAAAAAATGAGTTTGAAGTGATTAATTTGGATAAAACAAGTATAAAAGAAGAATCAGAAGATTAAACAATAAATAAATAAACAAATAAATAGATAAACTTATACATAGACAAATACATACATATACAATTAGCTAAACAGATAAATAGATAAGTATATAGATAGACAAATATGTAAATATGAAAATAGATAAGCCTATAAACAGTTAAATAGATACATAGATAAATATAAAAATATATAAATAATTAAATAAATAAGCAAATAAATAGACAAATAGATATATAAATAAATATGTAAACATAAAAATGATAAATAGATAGAAAGATAAATAGATAAAACATCTAAAATATAAACATAAAAATAGATAAACATCTAAATAGATAAGTAACAAAAAATATAAACATGTAAATAATAAGATAGCTAAACAGATAAATAGACAAATGAGCAAAAACAAATAGCCGTATCAGACAATAATGCAAATGTTAATAAATTTTAAAAATAGTTTCTTATGGAAGCGTCATTAACATTGGATCAAAAAATGTATATTTACTTAAAAGAAATGTTGTTATTGATATTATTGCAACTGTTAAAGGTAATTCAAACTACATTAGTAGTAAAGTGCATATATGTCCTCGGGATATTATAGTTTTTTTTGTTATTTTAATGAACTAATATGATAAAAGAGTGTTAGATTTATTTTATGAATAGAATATATTTATCCTATATAGAAAGTAGGACTAAATTTTGTTCATCTTTTTTAAAGAGAACATCATCTTAGAACTAACAGTAATCGAATCATTAGTAAATTAGCAGTCCAGCAATACATAATTTCAAAAGAACCTGAATATTGTCGAGCTTTCAGTTTAGAAGAAAAAACATTTACAACATTATGAGTTTGTGGTTTTTATTTAAACTGTTTGAGAGACAGTACCAATGTACAAATAGTTATGGCTTAACTAAAACGCCCACATAGTTCAATGATTATTCCTCAGCACCTCACATACAATAGCATTATAACTAACACCCACAGAAGGCGGTGTGGAACCGAAATATATGTGTCAGCCCAAAGGTAAGAAGGCCCTTGCCTTGAGGTGAAATTTCAACCTTTTCTCTTTTATAAGTTATTAACATATGAATAAATTCACTGTTTCTATATTTTGAAGTTTACACAATTATAACAATTAAAATTTGTTCCTTACAATACAGACTTCTCCTCATTACAAATAACCCTTCCTCTAAGTCAGGGTAGGCTTAGCAGCAGTAAGCAATACTCACATTCTCCACTTCCGAGCTAAACCTCTGTGCTCCCCATGCCTTTGTCGCGTCTGATTGTAAAATGTCGTACATGTGAGGTAAAAGCAACTCGCCGAAGAAATCTGTCGCCTCGCGGGGAAGCTGTGTTGGCATGTTGTCGATACTGCAGACCAGCACACCTGGACCCTTGAAGCTGCAAAATATATTTGGTTAGTCCCTTACTGACATATGGTATCATTACCTTATTTTTAACCGTACTTATGGTAACAATATGGTAACAATATGGTAACAATATGGTAACAATATGGTAACAAAACCAATAAGTTACCATTGCAAACTTCGTATTGGTCTGCTGTACTGATTCCTTGTCCTTGCTATTTATCTTAGAAAATTATAAATCAACTGTGTATGATAATAATGTTGGTAGCGAACTATAAATACAGAGGATATCCCAACCTATTTTCTTCAAACCGACTTGATACAATAACGATTATATACAATACAAACACTAATGCTCTTTAGCCCTTATAACAATAATGATTTAAGCATTAAAGAGTTATAATTTGCATATCATTTATTACGCCCTCGCTGTGCAAGACTTTGGTGGCATTACCACATCAAGTCACAAGCAGCCGACAGATGGTGCTTCTTTGAAAGGATGACGGAAAGGTTATACTACCAAATCATAACTAACGACCTTTTTCACCCGCTCAGCCATGACTTCTGAAATGATAAAGAGTTTTTCTATTGGTGCAGTTCACCTACAATTCTCGAGCACCTTATCGTATCAACCAAAGTCTTAAAAACAGACATTGTAATGTGTATATAAAAGTATATAAATGTTTAAAAAAGTGTGTATCATGTATATATAAAAACTGGTGAAACTATATAACCGCTACTCATATGTACGACAACAGCGTATTTTGTAATTTACCACTCGCCAGCATGTAATGGAATGTAATTGTAATTTCACAATTTATAAAATAACTGTTTATAAAGTGAAGCATTTATAAAGAAAAAAACTACATAAGCTCACCTAACCTTACCTAACCCAACTTTCTTGTATGTACAGAGTGTAAATATATAAATAAGAGGACATATAAAACAAATGAATGGCGGACGTACGATTTCGACAGTTTAAATTAAATCTAAATGCATATGAAAAACATATGTTTTTGATTTGGTCCCCGTTTTTAAAACAACACTAATGAACGAACTTTTTTTTGACAATTTTGAATACAATTAAAAAGAACTACAAAACAATTTTCTTAAATATCAAACATAAATAAATTACAATTTGTTATTTGCTTAGAAATATTTAGTGAATTTTATTACTCCTAAGATGGAAGAATTTGAGTTATTCAAAAACGTAAAATTCATCTACCAAATATGATAAATGTTTTAGCCAAACTTAATAGCAATTAATTATCTTTAATGAACCTTCAATCGACAGTCTAATTATTCGCAATGAACTATTTCTTGTTTAAAAGTAAATCAATCATCCGAAAATTCCATTCCATCGAATATTTTACATTGGTTTTCATCTCATTAAAATAGATTTTTATAAACAATTTAATTGTTTGCATTAAACGCTTAACACCTGAATAACCATTGTCAGAAGAACTATAATATTTTAGTGTCAACGTTTCAACCGTTTCTCGTAACACCAGTGCAGTGGTATATCAGCCTAATGGCTTATTACATCTTATGTAAGACCAGTGACACAAACAATTTGGCTTGTGTTTTTAATACATTTACACAGGCAAGTATGTATCACCGGCGTTACAAGAAACGTTCAAAGTCTTAAGACAAATCGTTTTGGTAAGGACTAAGACATCAAAAATAAAATCAACAGTTCATATGAATATAATGTATACGTGTACACGATATTAAAATAAAATAATCTGAACATTACTATTTGCAAACCTTACGACAAAGATTTTAGCTCTAAAGATAACACATAAAATAATAAAAATGTTATTTTTAATACTAACATTAATGTATTATGTTAAAATAAAATACAACAATGAAAGTGACTTGAACCTTCTATGGAGCTGTTGTTACAATGTCAACTTTATTCAAAATAATGTCTCAAGCTAAGATGTTTATTCACTAAAACTGAAGTCTAAGATAAACTCTTACTGAAATTAAAACTTTAAAATACAAAATAAAAACAATCTTCGTGAGTGAAAAACAGATCGAAGTTGCTGGATTAACAGAAGCTACATCTGTGTGGGCTTATAACAAAAGTGATTCAATTGTTTATATCTTGAGGAGTTCTCTTAATTCTTTCAACAATGTCGAGACCATTATTAAAAACAAATGAACGATATTACCGCCTCAAGACGACAACTAATTGAAGCATGAAGTGCTTGTTATTGTTTGCAAAATACTTGTTATAAAGTTCTTAATTTATCTCAACTACACAATAAACAATTGGACATAATGAGGCTTTGAAATAAACCTCTTCTTGTTTGTTTGTTTTGGTAGTATTAATATATTGATCGCTCCACAAAAAATATCCATAGATATACACACACTGGCATTTTAGTTTATCATTCATTTGTTTTTTAGCTCTGGTGCTAAGCAAGAATATGGGACTATAAAGTAAGTTAACATTTCAATTTAAATGATACACAGTTTTAACTATAGTGAATTCTCCAGTCAAGGGCTGTGTTTGTTTCGCCTGACCGCATAAAGCTTTCTGGCCCATGAATTACAGATTGGAAGAACATGACCCAGTACTTAACAAGACCTTGAGATCAGTCCTAATCATACAAAATCAGTTCTGATATTAAGTCAGCGAAGTGTTGCTGCTGGGCGATTTGATGAGCAACTGCATCACAATATGATAGAGCAGAGACCACTAGAAAAACGTTGTGTTGCGGTGTGTTACTACAATTACATTTTCTGTGAGATAAGTTTGGCTCTGCGAGGTAGTAATTAAATTGTTGGCTCCAGAGATAATGGGACCTATTTGGCAATGTGATTCATTTTTATCCCAGCACATTCATCCTCGCTGCGAGCGTGGCCAGACTTCATATTATGATAAGTAAACGAGTCATTGATCTTATCAGTATAGTGGATTATCAGCCTGTAGAGCTTCTTCTGACATTCATCATTATCTCCAGTCACACAGAGCAGAATCTTGCTGACACTTTGCTTCAGTATTTATTAGATCAGGGTATCAACTTCGAAGACATATGCCAATGCCAGCAATATGTATGATAAATACATCAACATGCAGCGAATTTTGAAAAAAGAACAACAGTTTAGTTGGCTATATTCCTTCCGCTGTTCATTTGTTGAATCTAGTTGGTCAGTCAGCTGTGGATTATTTTGTTGAAGCAGTACCTATATTTTATAATTAGTGCATCGTCTATATGCATTATTTTTTTCATCAATATATTATCGGGGTGTCCTGAATAAACATGTTGAAGGGCTCTAATGTGTATACTTTGGAATGACATTTTGCAAGTAGCACGCTCCGCCATCGAACTAACACCAGCTATTGGTCTACTAAATAGCTTGAAGAAATTAGTGGGCGGATGCCGAGAGAAGTTTAACTATTATGAGCAGTATGCATGTGATATGTCAGTGGCAGCAAAACATGCGAATCTGAGAGTTGGGTAGCACATAGGCTTAAAAACCATGTCTGTGATGTAGGTGCTACAGTAGTTGTTGAAGAGATGTCGGGGTAACAAAATCTTAAGCCAGCATCTTTTATGCCATCTTCTATTAACTTAAGATTGCACTACACAAATGAATTGAAACATATTTCATTGTACTGCAGAGGTTTGATGTTTTGACTTAGTATAACTCCATGTCTGATGAAGATATTGATGCTGCTATTCCAGGCCTTGTTGGTGTATATTCGAAAGACCCGTCTTCCGATTTTCTATCAGAATTTTATCAATTGATGTGCTGGTGTAAAGAGCAGGGAGGCAATGAGACAGCATTAACCTAAAATGCTCAGGAGATGTTTCAGATGCCGCATACTATTGGTATCTATCATGGATTTCTGAACAAAGAACTAGCACTCCAAATTTACTTATCTTCATTGACTAATAATTGCTCAGGAGAACCTCACCTGTTGGTATCCTTGTTCTGGTTGGCGTCGTAGAGACAGAAAGGTGTGTCGATGGTCGTGCACTCAGACATGAACTCGATGGAACCACCGGGATCTGCAGAGATGTCACACAGCGCCACCATGCGATGTGGCAGAGAAGGAGAGCCTTGCTATAAGAAGAGTTTTCGATGCGTGAATAATCAGTTCATTTCCAAAAAAATATATATTTAATTGAATAAAAGATTATTTAAAAAATAGAAACACTAATTAAATTTTAAACAAAACCGGTTTCTTGTGAGAGTATGCAGTAAATGTTTCACATTCATGCAATGAAAGGTTTTGCAAACAAATCAAACAACTATGCTGGTAATATGATTTAAATTGTGAAATCATCCAAATTCATTAGGAACCAGATGGTCGTGAAAAGGTCTTTCATCCCACCAGTGCTGGGAGCAACTCAAGCCATTTTGAGGGCAAATCAAGCGCAATTTAAACATTTGTGAAAAGTAGAATCAATCCCTTCTGATTCATCATCGTTAGCAATGGATCATCATCAGATATTAACTATTTAAAAGTAACTTTTTTTGGATGAAATTAAATTATATTCGCTCATTCATTTTAGTCTTTATGGCAATTATTACTCAACTATCATACGGTTAACATGAGCGAGTGTTGAAATTGAAATAAGGTTTACCAATTTCGACGCACTTGATATGTTGCTGCTAAGAAAAACATGATCAATTCTATGGAACTCTCAAAACTCACCGAGGTTGGCAGCCAAGGCGTGTAGACAGGCTGCAGAAGATACTTTGCGTCAGGAATTGTAAGAAGTTTAGGAGAATTCACAGCCCAGTAGATGCCGTTGACGATGACTGAAGCGTATGGCGCGATCTGAGAAAGTGGAAAATGTATTGAATGTCTCTAAGGTGCTTTTTTGATTAAAGGATGTTTTCTCACTTTTTAACATCATTTTTAATTTTTTAAGTTACTGAATGAATGGTTGCGATACATTTGAACCATTCGGTGTGTAGTTTATTGTATGTTATCAATTCAAATGTTTATTTATAACTTGTAGCATGAATTGGTTTTCAGTTAATCAATAAATAAACTTGTAAATTGTAATTTAAATTTAGTTTCGTTTAATTAAATAACTTGTAAATTGTTGTATAAATTTAACTTTAATTAACTAATAAACTTGTAATTTGTAGTATAAATTTAACTTCAATTAATTAATTAACTTGTAACTTGTAATATAAGTTTTACTTTAATTAATTAATTAACTTTAAGTTGTAATATAAATTTAACTTTAATTAATTAACTTGTAACTTATAATATTAATTTAAGTTTAATAAATTAATTAATTTTATAACTTGTAATATAAATTTAACTTTGATTAATTAATTAACTTGTAACTTGTAATATAAACTTAACTTTAATTTTTAATTAACTTGTAACTTGTAATATAAATTTAACTTTAATTAGTTAATTAACTTGTAACTTGTAATATAAATTTAACTTAATTAGTTAATTAACATGTAGTATAAACTTAACTATAATTAATTAATTAACTTGTAATTTGTATTATAAATTTAAGTTTGATCAATTAATTATTTTGTAATTTGAATCTAATTTCAATTGTCAGTTAAGCTTGTCTGACCCACCATGTTTAAGATCAATTTTAATTAAGTATTAGAAGTTCTCAATTAAGACCATTCAGTTTACCACCTGGTGTGTGTGTGTGTGTAAGTGTGTGTGTGTGTGTGTGTGTGTGTGTGTGTGTGTGTGTGTGTGTGTGTGTGTGTGTG
>JARUHE010342900.1:0-10387 GCA_031471125.1 Archaeomysis grebnitzkii | reverse complement strand
TTTAGGACATTTCGGTATGTTTTTCAGCTATTTTTAAGTGTTTCATTAGAGGTAGTCTTTCCAAAATTTTACCAATATTACTAACGCCGCCCATCCTGTATGAAAACTGCATATGGAAAGAATCATTTCGTTTGGTTGTGACATTATTTAAAATAAGACTTAGGCTACATAAACTAGTATTTAAGTAAATTTTAGCATTATCGAGACCTATAAAGCAAAACCTAACCTCCTTAAATGGTTTTTGGTGGCCAAAAACACTATTTAAGAAGTAAATTTAGCCTAAGTTTTGTTTCAACATATGTACAACCAGATGTACGATTTGCCCTATATATGTTCTTGTAATTACTTAATATTGCATCTATTTCAATAGCTTGTAGCTTAATGAACATATTTAATCATATTAAAATTTTTATAAAAGTTATTTTTGCTAAAAAAATCTTTAGAAAAAATGGGTCTGTGTTGGTAATATTGACCGTCTTTTCATCCTGCTTTTGAAGAAATACCACACAATTTAGGTTTCAAATTAGTTCAATGAAAAACTCCTAAGCTGTACCATTAACCACTGGTGAGTGGTGACTCTACCTAATCTACTACAGAAAATAAGCACATTCTTGCTTAATACCCCAACTTTGACTTTATTATTTCCTTTTTTAAAAGATATACATTTAACCTGTTTATTAATAATGTAAAAAAATAGGGGGTTAAGAAACAAAACCACTCAAAGATGTCATTTTACTTTTGGAACAATTGATCATAAAGATTTTTAACTAAAATTCATGGAATCTTTATAAATACTAAATAGAGAAATAATTACTCTCCATAATATTAAATTACAAATACAGTATTTACCATTATTTTTCTATAAAAATCATGTGCTAATTATATAAGTAATATGTATTTATAGAGATTTATAAAATATTAATTGCCTTCCATGTATGACTTGAACAAAATTTAACCTGCATTGTTCATAAATATTTTTTTGATTTTTACCTAAAATTTATGGAATCTGTAAATACTAGATGGAAAAATAATTTTATTTCGTAATACTAAACGGCAAACATTTACCATTATTTTTCTATAAAAACCAAGTGCTAATTATTGTCGAGTGTACGTAGCGAAACTCTATGAGACGGCTAGTGTTTTGTAGGCAAAGTAAAATGACAAACAACACAAAATAGAACCAAGATAAAGCATTGGGACTATTTTTTCAGTTTATTGAGAATATTTTGCTAATAATAGTTTTGTTACATATTTTCACATTTAAAATCTGCATTCTGCTTTTAAAATGTTACACTCCAACCAAATGTTTTTGATTAATGCAAAAATTTATTTTTCTTCTGTAACTTTGAAATTTTAAACCAGCACTCTAGAGGAAATGATCAAAGGGTATTTCCTTAAACATGAAATTTTGAAATAATAATTAATAATGTACCAGAAAATGGCATTTCAAGAAAAACTAAAAATATATGATTTGTATGTTAATTCAAACAGATCTGTACCTTCAAAAACTAACAACTAAAATAATCTTCTAGTATGTTTTTAAGAAAGATATTTAATATTTTTTCCTTGAAAAGGATCTTAATCTTATGATGTTCGAAAAGCCCAAAACATAAAGTTGGCTGCCTGTCTAATTATGAAGTGAGGGCAGAAAGAGTATAATTTCTGAACCCTGCAGAAGGAATTTGTTAAAATTGTAAGATCTTAAAAGTTTACCTTTCTTCACAGTTTATTTGACAGTTATAACTTTTAAAATAAATTTATGTTTTTTTATTAATTGTAATAATTTTTAAATTTGTTTACCTTATGATATTGATGAAGTTAATGTGTTAAACATAATTGTAATAATATGAAATTTTATTCAAATTTAGGTGTTGTATATGATTGAACACAAAATTTTCCCAGTGAAAATTAGAATAATTCATTAGAAATGGCTGAGATGGATATAATGAAAGATGGTGAAGACAAGTTTAAAAGTTCTTTCAAATACTACAAAAGTAAGAAGCCATTTCCCGATCTAAGTTTGGTCTTGGATGCCAAATATGAAAATTCAGTAAGTATACAAATGCTTGAAATTTTTTCTACATTCATAAAAAAAACTATTAAAAAATACCAGTAGAGTTAACAATGGATAGACATTAGGTCTTTTGTTATTATTTTTTCCTCTGACTGATAATATATCGGTATTTTTTTAATCTGGAAAATATTTGAAAAATTCTATAATTTTTTATACATTGTTTATTTGTAAATATTGTCATTATCTTACAGGATCTAGTCAAAGATGAAAAATCTTTTACATTAGTGACTGAAAGTTCTTTAAATTCTGTTGGATTGAAAAATCCAAATCTGTGGGAAACTTATAAAGTCTTAACTAATCCAGGTATTAGAAATTAATATTTTTATTTTTATTATAAAACTTTATGGTTTTCTAAATTTAACTGAAAGTTTATTACAATTTTCCAGTGACTGTCAAAGCTATCAAATCTTTAGCTTAGTTTTTATTTTCCCATTGTCCATTGAAAAAAAAATCTTTATTATAGACTGTCTTTTCAATGGAAAATGAGAAAATAAATATTAAGCTAAAGAACTGACAACTCTGACAGTCACTCGGATAATCTGGAGAACCATTACAAATAAGATATCAATTTTAGTTTTTTAATTATAATACAATGTAGTCATCAAAATGTAAGTTAATTTATAAATTACTTTTCTTACTTAAAAGTGCAAATCAAGGAGTTGGAGAAAAGAGTCATAATAACTGAATTAAGTTTGAAATATCTTTGATTGTCTTTTTGATTATTACTAACTAATTATGACATTCTTTTGAATGATGATTACCTTTGAAGAAAGTAATTGAGGTGTTGTCTCTTTAGAAAAAATTGTTTTCAGCATGTTGAAAAATATGGCAATACATAATATAATGTGTTTTATAAGGCTTTCGCAGTAAGAAGATATCTTTATGGACTAAAGATCTCCTATTTAGATAATTGTTTCAAATAGTCATTCTCATACGTAGACGAACATCTACCAAGCTATGAATGTATGCTGTTACCATCCGGTTCAAGAACCAACTGGTTATGTCAAACCTTTCATTCCAATAGTACCAAAACTCATTTTGAAGAGCTTTGTGATTTTAAGAGATAGAATAAAAAAGAAACTTTAATTCTATGTATGGTGATGAGGTGTCAAAGAGTTTTCAAAACTTTATGGCTTTCAGTTTAAAAAAAATGCTTTTTACAATAAAACCTTGGCTGAACTTAATTTTTTATTCAGCATCTTATTTATTTAGACTTATGCTATTTTTTTAGGTTTGTTTATTGTGAAAAATGTCTTCACTGAGGAAGGTCTGATACATTGGGCAGAACAGTGTTTGTGTTCTTTTCCACAGGAGCCCCATAAAACAAATCTAGAGTCGCACAACATATCTCTCACGGATGAAACCTGGTGGAATCTCGTCAATTCAAGGTAGTTATCGAGTAAGTATTCACTTTCCACCAACATAAAACTAAAATCAATTCTTCTACTGTTTTTTTTCCTTTTACTTAAAAGATGATAATTTTATTTTGTTTCTTGCTGAAATTTAAACAGGTATGAAACATCTCAATATTTTAAAACTTTGTAAACTCTAATTATATAATGTATTGGTCTCTAAGCTTGAGAAATATATAGTATACAAATTTTTAGAAGAAGTATTAACTTTCTATATTAAGTTGTGTTTGAATGAAAGACCAGCTTCCATATATGACCTCTGATTGTTGTTGTTGTTGCTGTTGCGGTTGTTGGGATGGTGGATGCTGTGTGGACTCTACCAAAAATTTGCATTTTTTTCAAAAGAATGAAAAAATATTAGTTTTACAGAAAATTTTGTTTAAATGAAAATGAAGAACATACCATTCTACATTGGTATCTCTAAAAAAAATTTTATTAAATGAATATTTACTTATTTTAACATACATTATAAGCCAAGGTTTCACCTGGCAGTGACTGATTCCATCTAAAAGGTGCCAATAACTCTGACTCATGTCATTGGTCTATTTCCGATGATGTCACTGACATGTTAGTCAGAACCGACTTCGCATTCCTTATATTCGCATTTGTCATTATAGTTTTTTATTCTGACATGCTAACACCTACCTGAATGAAGGTGTTTCTTTACTTTTCCTATTGTTTTTATTTTTGTTACATTATGTGTTTTATTTTCTTTCTTTAGTCTTGAACTCACTTTGAATTGTAATGGATATGTTTATATTTTACTTCTACAAAGTTCTGAAATATGGTATTGTCAATTTTTTCTTTTTGGTGCATTTAATTATAAGTGTGCTACATTTTAATTCTAAATGCCATGTTTGATTCCTTGGTGAGTACAATTTTTATACCTGATTGACATTTCACATATTTTATTTATCCACATTTTGTCCCCAATTATCGATGTGTGTCATTCAATTTATTTTCAAATTGGATTGACTGACAAAACAGTCGATATATTTCCATTTACCTTTTTTTTAATTGTATTAATTGAATTCTGTTGAAAAATTTAATTTGGGGGTTCCCCATTTGTTTCAATACTACTGTTCGATACAGAATCTCTTCTTAATTAACACTGCTAACGTCTGAGAATTCCAACATAACTTTGATTCCAACTGTTCGCCTTCTGTGCATCCCCAGTTGCATAGGCCGGCGGGTTTTCACTTGACTTTCACGCTAAAGGGGTCCAGACATTAACAATTATATATATATTTGTATATATTTATGTGTGTGTGTAAAAGTTTCAAATGCATAAGCCTAATTTGAAACAGTGTGAGAACTTGTTTTCTTTGAGGTAAATCTGTTACACTATGTGGAAAAATTGTCTCCCCCTCTGAGGCAAAACCAGAGAGCCTATACTGAGAGAGACTTGCACGAAACTGAGAGAGAGAGCTGTTTAGCCTCTAGCGCGTGAAGATGCTCGTGACGTGGCGAAACGAAAGCTCGTAACTGACATTGTTATTTTAAAATTATTTACCAGTTAGGGTGAATGCGAGAGTTTTTCTGCTAAAAAATGGCCTAAGAAATTCACGAAATTACCGAAATTATAAAAAAAAACTTTGAGAGTAAAATCCACGAATATGTGGGGGGACACTAGTTCTAAATTTCTGGACCCTTTGGCTTTTGTTCCTTAATTAATTCCGACATTGATGGTTGGGTTTATTTGCTGTGTTGCACAGCTTAACTGTTATTATAAATGTTAATGAGTATTCCTATTTGTATGTCTTGTTTTTCCATACTTCAGAGTTGTACTCCAGTGGCATGGCATATTTCATTGTGCATCGGACTTCTTAGTACTTGAATAGTCTCATGTTGGATTATTGCTTCTCCACTGTCTAATTAATATGCTCATTCCCGTAATTACTACATCTGATGTTAGTTTTATCAATTTGTATAAGGCTATACTCATTTTACAATATTTTGTATATTTATTATTACTTGTACCTTTTACGATTAATCACAGTAATTCTAAGACAACCTTTTTATTGAAAACTAGAAATTCATAGTTAACCAAAATGTTATTTCAATGTTTAGAGAAAATTTTATTTAAAAAAATGAAAGAACAGGACATTCTAAGGTATAATGCCTGAAGGACGTTTTTGCCTAAAATTTATATTTTTTTAATAATAGACAGTTTAGGAGTTTGTAGACTCGGCCAATCTATTATCTAATTCATGATTAACCAAACATTTTTGTTTGTGGGCTTAAAGATATTTTTATTTTAAACAAATGAAAGAAAGCTTTAATATAATAATATAAAGAATTTTATTAAAAAGCAAAACAATTTTAGAAATTGTTTTAACATACAAACACAGCTTTTAATACATAACATTCTCATACTTGTTTAATATTAAATGTATCATGTTTTAGAGTTTAGCACAAGTTTGTTACAATAAATATTTAAGAAAGTTTTTTTATCATTTTCTTTGGTACAAAAATCAATTATGATATTCGTTGCCATCAAATATGAATATATAGTTAACCATAAATAAATAAATTTAATATAATATCCACGATGAATATTAATATTAAATTTAAAACAATCATCCTGACCCCAAACAGCATCCAGAATCTTTATTTGTTGCCCTCCTTTGATCTTTTCTATCATTACCTTCTCATTTCTCTCACCTTCAGTAATAGTGTTAGAATTTTGATGTGAAACTTATTTACTTCAACACTGCTAATAGTCAGATAATAAACATATTTATTATATATATTTTTTTTTTGTCAATTTGTAAATATTGACTGATCATCTATCAAATGTATTGTTTTTCCATTAAATTATTTCTGGCAGTTTAGTTTGTATTGTTTTATCTTCAAGATCTTTACTGTAAAAAACATTGGTTTCCATAATTTAACTAGCTCTTCTGTCTGAACAGATTTTGAAAATGTTTCCTTCATTGTGTAATTGCTAACTTTTTATAGAAATGACAAAGAAAAGTTTGATATATTGAAAAAACTTAGATGGGTCACCATGGGATATCATCATGATTGGGATACTAAGGTAATTTAAAAAAATATATTGCAAATTTTAAACAATCTGTGTTTCTTCTAATTCAGTTGACAACACATTAACTTAGAGCATTGAATATAAAAAAAAAATTGTACGTTAATTTCTAGTTCAACAAAAATATTTTAAAAATCAATTTACTTATCTTATTATTGTGTAGGTCTACAATGAAACTAGTCGAACAGATGTTCCGAGATGTATCGTGATTGCTTGCGACATTTTGAGCAAATATTTCGGCTATCCACAATATGTGGCAGAAGCAGTTATTGTGAACTATTATCATGAGGGATCGACCTTGGCCCCACATACAGACCATTCTGAACCTTACATGGAAGCACCATTGTTTTCTTTTAGGTAAGTTACCACAGCTCATTCACTAGCACTATAATTTGATTTAAAAAGTATAAATATGTAATCTTGATATTATTATTTTGTGGAAAATTGTTTTAATAATCATATTTTACTTTTTCCTATGATGTAGATAAATTGTTTTCTGCTCAACACTTTGTGAAAGTTTTAATGTTTTCTTCCTGCTCATGGGTCTTCTGACTATTATATTTGAAAGATTAAAATGATTTCATATTCAATGGTATTCATATATCATTTTATATGAATGTTATTGTCAAATTTTTGTTTTTCTTGTGAGGTTGTTAACGATATAGATTGATGAATACATAACACCATTACTCGTCATTGTTATCTTATAATCTTTTCTATTTGTTGTGTGGGTAGAAGTGAATAGTCATATTAGCCCAAATAGTGAATGAATTATTAATCATTTAATTAAAGTTCATGAAAAATTTCCAACATATATTTCCTTATAGTGTCACTTTTTTTGTTGACAAAAAGTATATTCCATTATTGTATCTTTTTATGGACTAGGGTCTGTGCTAAAAATGACATAAATAACAATATCTGCTCACAAGGATATCCATAGAAAGTATTTCCAAACAATTGATAAATAAATAACTTACTCAAGACATAAGTTTCTCATTAATCATCATCATTGCAACTGATCAATCAAATGTTTGCATTTAAAATGTGAAAATTCACTTGAAACAATTTGTTCCAGTTTTGGAGAGAGTGCTATTTTTTTGGTCGGAGGTGAGGAAAAAAGTGTGAAACCAACTGCACTCTATCTTCATAACGGAGATGTAATGGTTATGACCGGAGAATCTCGGAAGGCCTACCATGCTGTCCCAAAAATAATCACCTCTAAAGAAAATACTTTTAGGCAACTACATTTTACAGAACTTAAAAATAATTTCAAGAATTCGTCTGTAATGAAACATCTGGAAAACCGAATTAATTATGAGGAAAATCTAAAAAGTTACATGGTAAGCTCAAATATTGATTACAATAATGATTCTTGTAAACTAAAAGCCGAGGAATCGTATTGGAAAGCCATTCAATTATACATGTCAAAAAATCGAATTAATTTGAATATTAGACAAGTTATGAAACCTATTTTCCCTTCAGTTGTACAAAAATAAATCTGTATTTAGCGGTTTCTTTCATTATCCATATGTTTGAAAAATGTAATGTTAGCCTGATTGATGGTATATACAACATATGTAAGTATGTTAATATAGAGAGATGGTGGCCGAGTGGATATGAAAGCTGCATAACCAAACCTCATTGGCACTGGTTCGAGTCTGCTCTAAGGCTATTTCATTGGAATTTGAATGTCGCTGTATTCCATTAAAATCTCGTATGCTAAGCTTGGAGGACGACTAAATGTTGGATGCATATCCTTAGAGTACACATCACTTGATGTTAGTTATGATATCAAGGTTGATAAGTGATGCAGGGCAGATATCGGTCAAGTTCGATTAGACCTGCTATATAAAACACTGATCTGTATATTAACGGGTTTCATAAAAAAATAAATATACTTCACATAATTACAAAGTTATTTTGAAATGAAACAACTATAAGTAAATCATTAACCTTGGGATGAATGCATGGTGTTCATAAAAATCATCATCTGATAAAAATAACCACCGTGCATTCATCCCAAGGCTAATGATTTACTTATAGTTGTTTTATTTCAAAATAACTTTTTATTTATGTGAAATATATTTATTTTATGAATTAAAAACTTAAATACGATAAAAAAACAAACGTGCACTTTAAAATAGAAAAATATTTTTTGGCATTCTGCCAAACAATCGAATTACTGATCAAGTTTGAACCACACAGTAAATGTAGCACGGATGCGTAACGCATCTGTAAATCGCGCATACATAGTTTTGACTAGTAAAACACGCATCCGATCGTAACCACTGACAAAAACCAAGATAAACATTTGCTTAAACCTTTTTTTAAAAGAATTGTTCATGCTCCAACCTGAAGGTTGTAATTTTATTAGTATTGGCAGATGGATTGGATAAAACTTTGGTGGTGGATTTGGGATTCTCACCTGTGTACCATATTACAGGTCTTCTATATTTCCCACGTGGGTGCTAGTGACCGATACTTTTCTGTTATAAAGGGGTTTGACATTTTTTTCGAGTTGCTAGTATTATCTTTTTAATTTTGGCCTTTATGAAACTTTGTTTATTTTTTATTATTGTTTGTTTGTTTTTTAGAAGGATGATTTATACTAACTCAAAAAATATAATTTATTCAATTCATAATTCAGTACATATCATTCAATTTTAATTTAGTATAAAAGGTTTTCAAATGATTTTATGATTCAGATTATAATTTCCATATCCATGTAAAAATTATCTTTATTTTTATTTTTTTGAATTTAAACAAAATATCAAGCTATGTATGTCCACATTCTGCTACTGCTCACGCACTCACGCTCATAAATTAATATCATTAGTACAACAATGGAAAGTTTCATATTGTATCATATATGATTAGTGTACCGTCGTCACCAAGAAAATCTATACAATTCACCTTCAAACATTTTTTAAAGAAATAAACCCAACACCAGCTCTAAATAAAACGTTCTAGCAAATGTTGCCTCCTTATAAAAAGTGTATTTCCTTTACTCACTTCGGATCAATTAAGGATAATGCAGATATTTAATTTCTAATTTTAGACAATTCAAAAACTATATACACAATTCTAACACTAATGCGTGTTTACATTAGCCAACTTTACGCAAAACTCATTTGTTCTACGGTTATACCAATGCTAAATAATATTTGTAGATCAACATTAATACGGGTTTATATCTAAGTAAGAGATCCTACAGTGATTTTTACTGTATAGATTAAGTTTATTAAGTTTTTTTTCTAAATGTTTTGTTCCGTTTTACTACTGAAAGTGTATTGATCGGGTTCATATCACTTTGTCGAAATTGATTCCTCCGAAATATCATTTCATCGAATTGCTTCCTCCGAAATATCATTTTGTCGAAATTGATTCCTCCGAAATATAATTTTAGCGAAATATCATTTTGTCGAAATTGATTCCTCCGAAATATCATTTTAGCGAATTGTTTCCTTCGAAATATCAATTTGTCGAAATATCATTTGTAGAAATATTCACTAAAATGATATTTCGGTAGAAGCAATTCGATAAAATTATATTTCGGAGGAATCAATTCGCTAAAATGATATTTCGGAAAAAACAATTCAATAAAATTATATTTCGGAGGAATCAATTCACTAAAATGATAGAGTACGCGCGCGGCCGCGCGGTACCTCAATATCATTGAAGATTCGAATGCCGTGTAAATAATGTGATATCATTTAACTTTTCTAGGTTTTGAATGACATGTCATTTTACACTATTATTCTTAATGCCATAACTATATTTTTATCGAAATATTGAGTAAATAATTAAGTTACTTGATTAAATACAAATAAAAATTAAATAAAATGAACAAAAAAATAA
>JARUHE010342889.1:0-10387 GCA_031471125.1 Archaeomysis grebnitzkii | reverse complement strand
TTATTATTATTATTATTATATAACTTCATTTTGTTGTTATAATATTATTATGATTATGTGAGTATAATTTTTTTCATATTAATATTGTGTTGCTATATTATTATTATCATTAGTAGTAGCAGTACTTTTATTATATTAATATATTATTATGTTATTAGTTTCTTATATTATTATTTTGTTAGTGTATTATATTTTTATATTTTTATATATTATGTTATTAGTTTTTTATACTATTATATTATTAGTTTATCATTTTATTAATTTGTTAGTTTAATATATTTTTATGTTATTAGTTTATTATATTATTATATTATTAGTTTATTATATTGTTATTTTATTATATTATTATGTTATTTTATTATTATATTGCTAGTTTATTATTTTATTATATTGTTATATTGTTAATTTATTACATTATTTTATTGTTAGTTTATCATATTGTTATATATATTAGTTTATTATATTATTATATTATCATATTGTTAGTTTATTATATTATTAGCTTATCATATTATTATTATCGAGCGTTCGTACGTAGTAACGTAGCTCTATATATAGTTTACTTTTCGAAATATGGCAAAAAGTGGTGTGTCACAAAGTTTTTAATTAGTGACTTTTGAGCAATGTTTGGTTAGAATAGAATGTCGGCCTTTTAATTTTAAGAATTATGGAATAAACTTTTAGTTTTAAAACCTTTTTTTTTTAAATAAAAACATTTTCATTTGCAATATTTGGAAAACTATTTATTATTTTTTTCATTTATTTTTCCTTTTACAAGAATGTTTATTTAGAATGAAATAAATAATTATACATTCTAAACAACTTTCACTAAATGAAGTCTTCACACAAATTTATAATTTTTGAGATAACAGCTATTATAACCATTGGCTAGCCAATTCATTTTAAACGAGTCTATAAAATGGTTAGGTGCCGGGTTAACGAAGAGTTAGCTTAAGTTCCCGATTAAGGGAAGAGTCAAGGAAACTTATCACAGGCAGTGTTGCCACTCTAGCTGTTTTTCAGTTAGATCTAGATGCTTTTTACCTAGCATAACTGTTAAATTTTGTCATCTAGATGTTTTTAAAGTAGTTAAGAACAATGAAAAATTATCAAAAACAATGAAACACACATGATTGAAGGCTCTATTGCTATGGACACAGGTGATGGTCGATAAGTACTGTTGTAATGATACAATCAAAACAACCTTTACGAATAGGGATTTTAAGAAAAATGTTTATTTATTTAATATTTATTATTCATTAATAATTTTATCATAAGAGCGAGATTTATTTGCCTCCTCTAGTTAGTTTTGTATTAGGTATGGTTTGGCAGTAGTTGATTTTATCTGTGCATCCAGATTTTCTTAACATCTAAAAACTACTTAATAACTTGTATTATTATTCCTATGTTAATTTTTAAAACAATTAACACTTTTAATAGGTCTAGCAACTTTATTTGGGATTTATAAAATTATTTCTTTGTAAATATTTTAAATAAATATCATTTGTTACTCACAATAAGGACTTTTTATAAATACTTCAGATAAATACAGGTTTTATTCAAGATATGTTGGCGTAGGCTATATCTATACGAGTATACATGTTAGCACAAAAACAAGTCTTTATCAATATGATATGACTTTGATTGAATCAACGTTGAACGGAAATATGGATGTGTTTCTAACCCATTTACGATACAATACTAAACTAGCGATACGATTTTGATCCTGAAGATGAAAAAAATTGGTCGAGTCATGCCCGCTCATGAATACCTCTCTCATTTCACTTTCGCTCCGGCTCTTTTATTTTCCATGCAGACTGCTCGTTGTATGGTCGCTCGCACACCTCGTCCACTGTCTCCACCTCATCACACCTCATCCACCTCATCACACCTCGTCCACTGTCTTTTCACTCGCACAGAATCAACCCTTTTTACACTGGAATCATTGATATCATGTTTCGTATCTCAATCCAACATCTTGAATGACGTTCATACCTTACCTACCAAATAATATAAATATGTTGAGCAAACTTGTAAAAATTCTTAGACAATAACTACGAATTACAATGTAAACATTAAACATATTTTATAACTGTTAAATTACTCAAATAAGTTTAAGAGTTATTAAATTTGAACATCAAATGGCATCTATTCATAGAACTCCAGAATAGCAAAAAAAGACATATATAACACAAACTTCAGTAAATAATTAATTTAAGATATTTCAAGTATACATAGAAGTAATAGAAATCTATTATTTCTATTGAGTTTACTATAGAAGTAATATAAATCTATCATTTGTATTGAGTTTACCATAGAAGTAATAGGAGTTTATTACTTCTCTAGAAATAACCAATAATTATATCTTTATACAATTTATTTTTACTTAGACCTCCTGTTTTTTATCGTCTGCTAAAAAATTAAAAAAATTAAAATTATTTTCTTTTGAATTATAATTATAATATTTAAATTATATTTTGTTAACGTTAAAATTTTATAAAAAATTATTTGAAATTTGTGTAATATATTTATTCACTCTTTTATTAACTTAAATCTGCACTGGTAACAAATTTATTACATGTTTCAACTAAATTATAATATGTTTTAAATGGTTTAATAAATTTTTAAAATATGTATTAAAAGTTTCAAATAAGTTATATGTTTTAAATAATAGATTATAAGTTTCAAATAATTTATTAGAGGTTTTAATTGTTTTGTTACAAGCTTTAGTTTGTTTAGCACAGGTTTTAAATAATTTAATACATGTTTTAAATAATTTATTACATGCTTTAAATAATTTTTTAAAGTTTAAATAATTTATTACATGCTTTAAATAATTTTTTAAAGTTTAAATAATTTAGTACATGCTTTGAATAAACTAGCAAAAGTTTTAAATAATTTATTACATTATATAAAAATTGTATTACATTAATCAAATAATTTATTACTTTTTTTAAATGATGTATTACTTGTTTTAATTAAACAAGTGAATATTATAAGTATTTCATTATTATGGTTATTAATTGTTTTATTATTAATTAAATTGTTATAAGTAAAATTACTATTATTTTAGTATTGTTGATAGAAACTTTAAAGTTAACGGTTTTCAGTATCACCGATATATTTTAATAATTTTAAATGTTTCAAATAATGTATCACGTGTTTGAATAAATAAGCACATGTTTTAAATAACTTAATAAATTTTTTAAATGATTTATAACATGTTTTAAATAATTGATTACATGCTTTAAATATCGTCTTTTATGTTTTAAATAATTGATTACATGCTTTAAATATCGTCTTCCATGTTTTAAATAATATATCACATGTTTTAAGTTACTTATTATATTTTTTCAATAAAATTTACTTATTAAATTGTCATTAATTAATAAATCGTTTTTTTAAATGCTTTCCTTCTTACATATTTTTTGGTGAGAAAATTTTCTGAAGTTCAAAGTTTGAAACAAAACAAGAATCTTAGAAATTAAGAAATGTTTCCAAATTACAGAAATGGCATTTTAAATGAAAAGCAAAACTATTGTCATGCACAAACTTACCTTCCTTCAAGGCTGGTATTACGGTAACATTATGGTATCATACCTTATTTTGTTTACCATATTTATGGTCACGATAAACTATTACGGTATTACGGTAACATTATGGTATTGATACCTTATGTTGTTTACCATATTTATGGTAACGATAAACTATTGTACATATATTTTATGAAAACATAACGATAATTCATTACGTTACCATAAAAAAGGTAATTACCATAGGCCAGCTTTTTAGTCCATTTTCCTTGTATTGAATACTAAACGTTTGAAAAACTATTTATTTTGTTTTATACCAATGGTCATTTAACATAAATGAAAGATATAGTGTATGTATTGGAAATTTGTTTTTTCTAAAATTCGAATTTATTTAAATGAATGTATTTCATGATGTTTATAAACTTGTCATTTTTTCAAAGTACACTGAACATTTTTTTCAAAGTACACTGAACACTTTTATTTTTCGTTTTAGAGCAACAATCATTTAACATAATTGAAAGATATATGCATTAGGAATGATATACCTAAAATGTTATTTTAAACTTGAATTTGTTGAAATAACTACATTTTTATGGTGTTTTTTTCATAGTAGACTATACATTTTTTTATTTTACAGCAATGATCATTTAGCATTAATTAAAGATATGTGCAGTAAGAATGATACATCTTGAATAATTATTTTTCTAAAACACCATTTTATTGAAATAACTACGTTTTTGTATGGACTTGTTGAATTTAGAGCAATGATTTATAGATGTCTCCGCTATAAACCCGTAGGTCTTGGTTACGTACTAGTTTTTGAAAAATCCTTGTTTAAAAATCAGCTAGAAAAGGAAACTTGAGATTACATAGAATAGATTGTGTCAATGTAAGTTTCAAAAATGAATGACCGAGATGGTTTTGCCAAATAAACAATTATATAAAAGTGTAATAAACAGAACAATGTAATTTAGAAGAAGGATAATGGATGTTGGATGCACAACTAAGACGAAGGAAGGGAAGGGATAAAAGTGGGATGGCGACATGAAAATGATTTTGAATGACTAAACTAGTGCCAGGGCCAGACAGAAGACACTTGTGCCTGCACTGTCACATCTTTATTAAATTAGTGATACACTTTTGTTATCTTCACTTACTTTCGTTTTCCATTGCGCCACATTTACACCTTCATACTGATCATAATAATAAACCTTACCTCATTATCAAAGTAGTTCTTTCATAAAAGGATATCTCATCATCATATTGATCATCACAATAATTTTTACCTCATTACCATATTGATCATAACAATAAATCTTATCGTATCATTATATTGATGACCACAATCAATCAAACCTTATCATTATATTGATCATCGCAATAAACCTTATCTCCTCATCAGATTTATTATCACAATAATGCTTACCTCATCATCATACTGATCATCACAATAATGCTTACCATATCATTATGGTGACCATCACAATAAATCTTACCTTAACATCATAATGTTCATCACAATAATGCTTACCTCATCATCATACTGATCATCATCCTCTCCATCATTATATTCATCACCATTTCTCCAGGGTCGCTGTTTTGGAGTTAGTTTTACTTGCATTTTATTAGGTGAAGTTTTATCACATCTTTTATATGGATTTATTTATTTATTATTTTGTTAGTATATTTATTAAGTCAATTGTTATTAACATTTTATTATTAGTATATTTATTAAATTCATTATTATTAACAATTATTTATTAAAAAATAAACTATTATTAACATTTTTTATTAGTATATTTATTAAATTAATTATTATCAACAATTATTTATTATAAACCTTTTATTATAAATGTTTCATTATTATGGTTATTAATTGTTTTATTATTAACTAAATTATTATAAGTAAAATTCTATTATTTTAATATTGTTGATAGAAACTTTAAAATTAATGGTTTTCAGTATCATTGATAAATTTTAATAGTTTTGAAGTTTTTTATCGAAGAAAAGCAAAACATTTTGTTTCAGTGAAAATATTAACTTTTCCACATTTTATACTTTTATGTATTTGAGGAAAAAAGTGTGTAAAAAAATGGTGTTGTGTCTGTCAATTTGTTAGACGTTTTTATTAATTATAAGTAATTTTAATTAATTTTAAGTTCTTAAACACTATAAAATAAATTTTTGTTATGTTCAATTTGAAACAAATTTACAAAACGAGATTTTAAATTTACCTTTTTTAGTTTAAAATTTATAACAATCGTAAATATCTCCAAAATCTTACTTAAGATTATAAATTAAAATTAAAATCTATCAAAATATATTATGATTTAATAATTGTATTGGAACCTAATAACCAATTTATTATGATTTAATAATTTTATTGGGACATAATAACCAATTTGTTATGATTTAATAAGTTTATTGGAACATAATATACCAATTTTTATATTTTGTGTTAAAGTATGATCTACACTTTTGACATTGTCAGTAATGCTTTATCCTATACTACAAAAAAAAACGTTTTGCATTTGCTAAATATCAATTTTCATATAAGCTATTTCTAACTAGTTGTCTATTGTAGTCACAAGAAATAGAAAACGTTTCTAATGCTTACTTCTAACAAAGGTTTCTATTTTACAACTCTCGTAATAAGAAATAAATGAACTTTTCTAAACTTTGTTCAGTTAAATAGTTCTTTAAAAGTCAATAAAACTTTAAATACTGCTACGAAAAACTGCTAAAAACTTTTGACTTGTTACCAAAAAATGTTAAAGTTAAAGTTTGCTAAACCGATTTATTGAAATCGATACAAAATATTTCATTTGCCTAAAAAATTAGTAAAATAAAAAATCAATAATCAATGAGCCAACAAGCTTTTTTTTCATTAATCAAATATCCTTTTTATAGTAATTTAGGGTTAAAAATGCATTTATAAATTTAATTGTTTTTGTTATTACTTATAATATTATTATTATTATTTTCCTTGTTAATCCATAGTTATATAGCGGAGCCAATTTAATTTCAAACTTGTATAATTTATTTTTTTTATAAATTTAGCTTAGTTTGTATTGTACCATGTTAGAATTTGTACCTAAACATTTAATTATTGAATCATTTTTCGATAACATTAAAAAAATGGATACTTTTTAGTTGCTGAATAAATGGGACCAAAATTATCCCATTGGATTATGTAAATCTGATAAATATTAAATATTAAATGGGATTATAAATGGGATTTTAAAGGGGACCAAAACTATCCCATTGGATTATGTAAATCTGATAAATATTAACTACTAAATGGGATTATAAATGGGACCAAAACTATCCCATTGGATTATGTAAATCTGATAAATATTAAGTATTAAATGGGATTATAAATGGGACAAAAACTATCCCATTGGATTATGTAAATCTGATAAATATTAAGTATTAAATTGGATTATAAATGGGACCAAAATTATCCAATTGGATTATGTAAATCTGATAAATAAGCAACAGTGTCGTAAGATCTTGGAGCGATAAAAATGTCACCTTTTCTGATTTTCGCTACAACTGCGCTTCACTCAAAACATTTTAAATAATAATAATAATAAGTATAGTTTTTATTATATTGTTATATTTAATAATAATAATAAGAGCTTTCATAGTATTACTATTATTAGTAATAATAATAATAACAAGAATAAGTGTCATATTATTGTTTTTAATATTAATAATAATTATAGCTTTTAAATTATTATTTTTAATAATAATAATAATAATAATAACGGTGTATCTTTTTTAAAAGCGCCGATACTATTCAATCAGTACTCTTCAGTGCTTAATATTTTGATATATTGATAGATTCTTTCAAAGTTTGTTGATTCATATAAGATCTACTTCAGTGGGCAATGGAAGGTCCAAGTCACATCTTCCAATAGACTGGCCAAGTCCAACCAAATCAACTAAAACGCCTCAAATCACCAGTAAAACAATTTTCTTTTTGTGAAAAAATTGTCCCAATGCAATGTATAAAACTGGCAAATGGTAACAATGTTTCTGTGTTTATGGTAACAATAACATCTCATATGGTAAGTTGGCACCGATATTTCTGCATTTATGGTAACAAAAACAAAATATTTGGTACCCATGTTTCTGTATTTGTGGTAAGAACAATAAAAAAAGGTCTGTATTGGAATGGTGAAAACAACGCCAAAAAATATTTTAGATTCTTAAAATATTTGATCATCCAAACCTCAATCTAGCATCGCATACAAAGTAAGAATCCTTCAACGTATAAACTATAACAAGTTCACGAATATATTTTTTAAATTGTTTAATTAATTTATAAATAATAAAAAAAAATGTATGCATGTACTTGCATAATCGTCCACTGTTTGTTAAAAGATAGGCTTCGTCATAAAAATTATAAATTGGGTATTACTTTTCCGTCTTATTTTCTTTGGAGTTTATTTGCCCTAGATGCACTTTCTTTTAGACAACACTCAGCGATTGCATGGGGCTGTGACTGTCACTTGGTTAAGGTAACCTAATAATAAGCCTTTGCCCTCCCCACACAGTGGCTGCATAGTTTTCATCTATAAACTTTTCTCAAAAATGCGAATTCTTCTTATAAGATTGTTTTTCTTCCGTCATGAAATCAATTTCATCATATGCTAAAGTAAACAGTTTCTTGAATATGCTTAATACATAAAACTAATGTTACCAAACGCCAGCTTTTTGTAAATGCGATAAAAGATTAAATATCTTTGATAGCAAAAATATTAAAAATATCAAAATAATGATGTTAATATTAAAATATTAACATTAATATCAAAACACAAATATAAAAAACATTAAATAAAAAACAGAAAAAAAGTAGGCTTATGTGACTCATCACCTCCCATTGACTCAAACAATAAAAACACAACAACAAAAATATATTTTTGAGGAATGAAAATTAAAGCCGATTATGAAGGGTTTGCTAAATCGAAAACCAAAAAACTATTTTCAAGTCTTACGTCATCAGATCTTGGAGAATCTATTGGGACATCCTTTTTACCATCAGAAAACAGAAAAAGTACATTAAAAACATGTATTAAAAGAAATACATTAAAAAACATTAAATAAAAAAACATTAAACAGTGTTAAAAGAAACATTTAAAACATATAACATATAAAAAAAAACCGCTGTAGTATCGTACAAATTAAATTAAATTAAAACATTCTTACAGGTGTTTAAAGAATCAAATTTCTCTTACTGTTTGAAATTTATTTATTTTTTATTTTATTTATGGAAAGTGAAAAAAAATTGAAATTTTTAATTAAAAAAATGTTTTGAAGTTCATATTAATATGATTTTATAAGGTTTTTAAGTTTTTATTTAAAACAAAATATATTTACTCATCTAAGGTTAATTGTGATGAAAACCCATCGTTTAATAGTAACTCAAGTGTTCCAATCCAACCCTGATTCCATTAAATATTCAGTGATGCATAGTTGAGAACAGTTTATAAACACATTTTTAATACACTATATATTTATATATATGTATATATATACATATAGTATTTAAAACAAATCTTATTTGTAGTTTCGATGAAGCGAAAAAAGCGGGAATTTCCAGGAAGTTAATGCAACAAAATATTCAAAATATTTCGAAATTAAGATTCTAAAACTTTCAGTTTCGATGATTCAAAAAACCAAAGATGATTTTCAAATAAAATTTGTGGTTAATTTTGTATAATTTATGAATACAAATTAATCTTCAAGGATGTTTAGTCACCATGTATTGTATTGTGTTGTGTATGAGTATACAAAAATATGTGCACACCCACACACACACACTTATTAATCAAACCCATGTATTGTATTGTGATGTGTATGAGTATACAACAATATATGCACACCCATACACACACAATTATTAATCAAACCTATGTATTTTATTGTATTGTGTATGAGTATACAAAAATATATGCACATACACACAATTATTGATCAAACTCAAAGTAATAAAGTTAATTACTACAGTTTTAAATTCGTCATCTCTTCTGCTTTCTTTTGTCATATTTAATAATTCCTAAAACCCAATTAAAGCAGCAACAAGGAAGAGGTTTTCTTAGAAGTTTTTTATGTAGCCCTGAGGACAGTTTATGATGATTTGCAAAATGTGAAAAAAAAACTATTACACAATATATTTTTAATTATTAATTATAATAGTACGTTCATATAATTTGTGTAGCTTCACATTATTTCTATAAAACATTTAATTGTTCTTTATTTATTACTTTAACTGGTTACTAATTCACAAAAAAGCTTCGATGTCAATATTTTTAAGCAAAACCGTAGAATTCATACACTGCAGAATAAACTTATAATACAAACTTATAAGATATGGTTCAAAATATAAAATAGAAATTTAAAACTATTGATCATTATTATCGAATGTGTGAACGAAGACGCCAAAGCCTTTTTTATGTGTTGTATAGACGCATTTGACATTCTAGAATTAACTACTATTCATATATTATATAAGTAAAGTATTCAAGTAAAATGCTAAAAACTTTAATTTAAAATTTGATTTATGTTTATGATTATGATTATTATTATGATTTTTATGATTATGATTATGATTATTATTATTATTATTATTATTAAAACGATTATTATTATTATTATTATTCTATCTATCTATCTATCTATCTATCTTTAATTCGGATACAATGATCCATATATATAAAAATAACATTCATTTAAAAACAATTAAAAATGAATGTGGGTTTTTTTTTCATAAAAAACACAAATTACAAAATATAAAGTGATGTCCGCCAATGGTTCCACAGACTATTTTGCCTGTATAAGATGTTAGA
>JARUHE010342877.1:0-10387 GCA_031471125.1 Archaeomysis grebnitzkii | reverse complement strand
AAATATAAACTTCTAAATCTTGAAGCTAAAACCTTAAATCTCTACAGTTAAACTTAAAAATTGAAAACTTTAAATATAAACTTCTAAATCTTGAAGTTAAAACTTAAAAATTGAAAACTGTAAATATAAACTTCTAAATCTTGAAGCTAAAACTTTAAATCTCTACAGTTGAACTTAAAAATTGAAAACTTTAAATATAAACTTCTAAATCTTGAAGCTAAAACCTTAAATCTCTACAGTTAAACTTAAAAATTGAAAACTTTAAATATGAACTTCTAAATCTTGAAGCTAAAACTGTAAATATCTACATTAAAGTTAAAAACTGAAAACTTTAAATATAAACTTCTAAATCTTGAAGCTAAAACTTTAAATCTCTACAGTTAAACTTAGAAATTGAAAACGTTAAGTATAAACTTCTAAATCTTGAAGTTAAAACTTAAAAATTGAAAACTTTAAACATAAACTTCTAAATCTTGAAACCAAAACTCTAAATATCTACAGTTAAACTTAAAAATTGAAAACTTTAAATATAAACTTCTAAATCTTGAAGCTAAAACCTTAAATTTCTACAGTGAAACTTAAAAAATTTTAAACTTTAAATATAAAATTCTAAATCTTAAAGCTAAAACCTTAAATCTCTACAGTTAAACTTAAATATTGAAACCTTTAAATATAAACTTGTAAATCTTGAAGCTAAATCCTTAAATCTCTACAGTTAAACTTAAATATTGAAACCTTTAAATATAAACTTCTAAATCTTGAAACTAAAACCTTAAATCTCTACAGTTAAACTTAAAAATTGAAACCTCTAAATATAAACTTCTAAATCTTGAAACTAAAACTTTAAATCTCTACAGTAAACTTAAATGTTGAAACCTTTAAATATAAACTTCTAAACCTTGAAACTAAAACCTTAAATCTCTACAGTTAAACTTAAAAATTGAAACCTTTAAATTTCAACTTCTAAATCAAACACAAACCATTTTTGTGGTTTTCAAAAACAATTGTTCTTGTTTTACAGTCATGTTTGTTTAGAACAAGTGCAAGGAAATTCTGATGATTTCAGTCTGTTACTAAGTAGATTAATGCTGCATAAACAAATCTCATTGTCATCGATTCGAGTCTGTTCTAAGGCTATTCCATTGAGATTTGAACGTGGCTGTACTCCCTTAAAGTCTCATATGCTAAGGTTATCCCGGCTTATAGGAAGCGCCATATGTCGGCTGCATATCTTTAGGGTACACATTACTTCATGTAGTAATATTAAGTCTGATATGTGAAGCGTGACAGAGATCGGTTAAGCTCAATTAAACCCGCTATATAAAAGCCCCAAATAGTATTATTATTGTTAAAAAGGACATTACTATACATAAAGAAATCTTTCTAAAAAAGTCCGCTATAACCAGAAATTTGAAAATATATTATTTCAATAAATGTTGATTTTACAAAAACAAATGCATTGACAATATTGTTCATAATAATATATAAAAAATCTGTAAATTGAGAATTAAAAATCCACATTTAGTGTCAAAAATGTTTTGTTCAACCAGAGATTTCAAAACCTTTTATTTAAAAAAAAATTATTTCTCAAAAATAAGCAGTATTGTAAAAAATATATAAAAACCCATTCACGTTCAATAAAAAAAATCTAAAAAGATAAAATTACAAAAAATAACTTTTATACATAAATAAATTTATAAGAATAATCAAAACAATTTTGCAGAATAAAAACAAAACAAAGTACTGAAAAGAGCAGGCTCCGCCTCCGCCTCCGCTCCAATAATATAATCTGTAGGACTGGGCGCTGACACAGTTTTATAAAAATTAGGAACTATCAATACTTGAACATTTTTCTTTATAATACTTATGCACATTTTATTTTGTGTTTATTGAAATAATTGACGTTAATGCTTACAAATATATATATATATATATATATATATATACAGTATCTATATATATATATACAAATCTATTTATATATATATACCTATATATATAGATATATATTTATATAATATACAGTATATATATACTTATATACAAATTGATATAAATTTGATTTTGCTTATGTAAAAATATGCGTAAAAAAACTATTATTCAAATAATTGTTTTAAAATACATTTTAATTCTATACAAATCTTTACATTGCTTCTAGCATACAGATCTAAACACGTGCATTCCACAAAAACCTGTTCAACTTCTACAGACAACTGTGTGTAAAAAAAATAATTGCTAAGTCACGACTAAAAAGGTAATTGAAGGATGATTCATTGGAATTTTTGTTTGTTTGAAAATCTTTGTAAAATTTAAATAAAAGCCAGAAATTGAAACAAAAAAAATACGAAGTAAATTTATGAATAATGTGCAGTGAAAATTATAATTGCAGACACATGCTACAAATGTAATAAAATGTATGAAAATAATGTGCGTTTAAAAAATACCAAAATTCTGAATAAAAAGATTTTCAATGCCGGGAATCTAAAATGATGTAACAAAACGTCCAATAAATATTGGTTCAGCCTTGCGACGAACGAACAAATAAGTCACTATGCTTGTTTGAGGTGAAGGTTTCATGGAAGCAAATCTAACGGTTCACAGTGTACAGTATTTTTGTATGGTAAACAATTGATTGGCATTCATATTAATAAGAAAAGAATCTTTCATAAAAAGTATACATAGCTAATAATTGATACAATAATCAGAGGTACAACTTTATTGAATCACATTTAAATGTTTTAGAAAAAAGATTGCCCTTGAAGATTTTTTGTAACTCTGAAATTACGAAATGTGTCTGTGTGTATGTGTATTTGTTAGTCTATCAAACATTGTACTAGGAATCGGAAATGCTATGTAAGAGTAATTTGAGAAAAGGGAACACCCAGCTTCCCACCTCCTGGTGTAGTCGAGCCTTGGAGGTGGTTGCAAAACTCAAATGTACCAAGAAAAATCGACCCAGCCAGTCAAAGCCAACGCTATCTACACAAGCTAAAGAATCAACATAAGTAAATCCTTTTCATTAGTTCAGTCAAGACGTAACTGTCCGCTATAACATTTCAATCATCGCTGAAAATGTTCCTCTCAAATGTGCCAAGGAGGTTAAGAATAACACGTGCTAGCAATGACATTCAATTAAATGTCTCACATGTTGTTTTTTATAAATAGTTATATATAAATGTATACTATAACACTAAATACTCAGGCATCGCCATTCAACAACGTTTTACTGACTCTAACCACTAAAAATTACTAAAAAATTTATTTTTTTGAGAAATATAAATGTTTTTGCCCATTGAATTAAACAATAAAATGCAAAAATATAGTTTGGGAATTATCTAGCACTTCATAGCCTTTAAGACCCTTAAAAGGTGTGGTGGAAAAAATCTGCTAGTGTTTGGTAGTTAAATAAAAAAATGCAGCTGTATTTATAATTACAAATAAACAGTAAAAACGCGACAGCTTGATAATAGTAACTTTCCAAAAGTATTATCCTCGTGGCATGTAGTCTTAGTCAGTCATAACATACAGACGTCTTGCTTAGGTAGAATTTTTGAGACAACATAAATAAATTATTTTACAAACGCTTTCAAGCAAATGAAGAAAATTTAGAAAATCATGAATCTAAAAGCTTAGAATCGTCCTTAAAATTTTGAAACTTTATATCAAAAATTATTTTGTTTATATTCTTTCATCAAACATTTACTAAAACATCTTTTGCAATTGCCACAATTCACATTTTAATTGAGTTGGATAGAATGTAACTTTCAAGTATATTCTTAACACATAAGGAAAATTAAAAACAATGTATTCAATATTATAATTTGCACATTAAAAATGAATATCATTAGTACGTTTTGCATAGCCAAGATTTTTCAAAGCGATTTCATTTTTCTACATGGATAGTCAAATTGAAGAGGAAAATATAATGAAGAACAAAACAAAAAACAAAATGTAACAAAACATTAACATGAAGGTGAACAAAAAAAAACAATGTCATTCATCAATGACTGGTTCGGCTAACAAGCTCCCTTGTGGGCCACCTTAATGTTGCTGTTGTGGTTTCTGCAGTTGGCGGCGTTGAGCAGACATGCGCTGGCGTAGGTCTTGCCGTTCGTTCCACAAACTGGAGTTGAACTTCCGCCGTTGCAGGTCAAGGAACAACCTGTGTCTGAGACAATTAAAGTTTCTATTAGTTTAACAACATCTTATAAAAACCTACTTTAAATTTAAGAATTCGTTCAATTTTTGATAACATTTAATTTATAGTTTGAATTATTTTCAGCTAAATATTGAGATTTCAACTAGGTTCGTTTTTTTCTAATCATTGTGTAGTATAAAGATGTTTTTTTTTACTTGTTAACTGTTCTTAGCAAACCTACCACGTTGATCGTTCCAAGTTTGTTTTACTTAATGCTTCACTTTTGCAAATCATATTTTATCTTTTTATACATTTTCCGATTTAAAAATTAATGACTATTGCTACTTACTTTCTTCAACATGATGAGGAAGACCCTGTAAAAATATATATTTTTTATAAATTATTACATAAATTTAAATAAGATAAGTTTTAAGACTGTTTTATTTGTCTACACGAAGAAATCAAATTAAGCAATCAATATGGCTAATAAAGCATTGATCGTATTTATAAATTGTCTATTTAATTTTATATTCACAAGTTGACTCCAATTTCTCATAATCCCCATTAGAGTATCCGGTTTTTATTCGTGATTTCTATATCATTGAATTGCGCATACCTTTAGTATATACCCCTTGATTCCACCATATCTCTCAACTACTTCTGTTTAAAGAATTGGTTAGAAAACATGACAACTAGAGCGCCAGGAAAGCATTTGTAATAATTTCAATGTGAAAAAAATAGAATTAGACAAATTAAATCAACAAATCGTAAAACATATTCAAATTCGTCATAAGAGAGACCTATTAAACCGTAGAATTACTACTAAACATAATATTTAAACTTATCCAAATAATGAAATAGCAACTGCCTGAAGAACTATTCAATTAGGTCAATCTAGATTGTAAATATGTCAAACAAGTTTTATAATAACATTAAAAATCTTATCCATATTATTGAAAAAGCTCATATAAGAAAAATAAAAACATTATATCATATAGAATTTCTAAAAACGTCTTTGAATAACAAAATAGTGCCCCTTCACATCTACATATATATGATGTGAGATGGTTTGAGTTTTCTGTTCCTTATGTTTTTTCTTTATGTGTGTGTGATGTTTTCTTTATTCCCATTGTAAAGCGCCTTAGAGAATACATTAGTTTTTGATGAAGCGCTATACGAAAAAAAAAAATTCATTATTATTAATGTCTAAAGCTTATTCTCTGTAAAAACTAATGTGCATTTCAAACATATAACAAACAAACAAACAAACACTCACTTGTATTTCTGCATTAAAGAAAAATGTCAAAAATAATGAAATAACTAAGAAGAACTTCATATTGTCCACTTTATCTGCAAAGATATTGAATACATTAAAATATGTTGATGGAATATTCAAATGATTTATTTAATGACCAATTTCAATTATTCAAATCTATTTTGTTCACATAATTGACCTACTATATCATTTTGTGTAAATATTAATGAAGAGAAAAATTAAATAATTTAAACTTTAAATTAATAAATTTTATATGTTGATTAATAAAATTGTTTTCATATCAAATTAATTCATGAAAAGGTTAACAAAGGTAAAAAAGTAAACTGAAAAAATCAACTAATTTTACAATTGTTATTAACCTTATAATTTTCCATTTATATTTTTATAAATTTATATATATCAGGCCTGTGTACAAAACAAAAAATTAAGGTAAGCACAAAATTTTAAAACTTAATTTAATAAATCACTCAAACTAGCCCAGGGTTTCTCAACCCAGTTTTCAGAGGGAACCACAGTATAGAAAATGGACATTTTCGAGAACCACCAGGATTAACTATTCTAAATAATTAGCTTATAGGTTAGCTGCCTATATATTTTTTAATTTTGTATAATTTAAAAAAGCTTTATTGTAAATAAAGATTTATGCACATTTTTGCATAGTATGGATCTTAGTAACACATTTACATAATTTAAAACGTGATTTACCTTGTGGTTATAAATAAAACGTCTTTAAGCCAGGAACCATATGAGGTGGTCCCCGCAATCACTAAGTGGTTCCAAGTGGTGCCGGGAACCACCGGTTAAGAAACACTGATCTATTTAAAACATTGAGAGTTATTTAAAACTAGTAATTGACTTGATCAAAGTTAATGTTGATAAGAAAAACAATTCATGTCCAGATTTAGCTAAGTTTACATACCGAAGTAGTACTGTTAGCTTTATTTACAAAAGTAAATATCATGTTGAAAAAGGTATATATTTAAACAAACTAAAGTTATAGGTTGTTACATTTAAAGTTTAAATTTCATTTAAAACAATGAAATTGAAACAATTTGTAAACCTTAATTATTTAAAGAATCAAGCTACAGGTATTACGTCCACTGTATTCACTAAAAGAATCATGATGTACACCAATTTTCACTTGAAAAGTCACGTGTTGTTACAAGCTTCAAAGTAAACAAAACCAACACAAATAAGACCTAAGCTATTCTGGTTGAGTAATAATAGTATTTATGGAACATTGTTGATCTTTCTTCATTAAGCCTAGACGAAAACCTAATTTTCAAATAAATTCGTTCTTGAACACTAAAATGAGTTACAATACGCAATTAAATATCTACATAGCACACTCTGAGTTTTTTTTATAAATTGAGTTCCAGCTTACTTCAAAATAGAAAAACATTATGAAAACTAATATATATAAAATGTACGAACCATAACTTACACTTTGATAGCTGTTATGGTAAAAATGCAAGAGTATATAAAAATAAAAGACGCTGTTTTTTACACCGATTCAACCAGGAGTGAGAAGCAAATTATTTTATTGATGTGTTTTCTAACCAAACAATGTTGAAATCACACCTCTCCATGTAGTATTTCAATTTTGAAGTTATTAAGAGATGAAATTCCGAGTTAAATTTGTATTACTGTTGTAATATTTTAGCTTGATGTTGGATATTATACCAAGATAAGCAATGCTTACATTACGTGTCAACACACACACACACACATATATATATATATATATATATATATAGATATATGACCCAATATAAGGCCTGATCTCAACCAACTTTTTTTTCTAATTCAATTCACTTTTTTGAATTCAAATTGTATCAATATTTTCATATCATATCATGACGGGTTAAAAACACATCCATATTTCTCTTCAACGTTGATTCAACGAAAATCGTACCACATTGATAAAGAATTGTTTTTGTTTTAACATTTAGGCTATTATAGTTAATGAAAAATGATAAATAAGAATTTTAAATGATAAAATAATATATGTCACCCTACAGCGTAGATCGATCATGATAACATTCTAGGCTACATATATTTTGGTAACAAATATATTTATATCACAAATATATATATAAATATATATATAAAAAAATTGTTATCTTGAATAATAAATTATATTTATCAACTTTATTTACAAAGAAATGATTTTATAAATCCCAAATAGGCTAATGTTTTAAAGAACAATGACAAATTGAACTAAAAAGTAGCGGTGGAACCATGTGCATGGGAATTTTTTTTTGTGTCGGATATTGAGGATTTTTTTCAAAATTGATGTTTATATTTTCAGTCGTTTTTATGGTAGGTCAGTAATTGACGAATTTAACCCTCCGGGCAAGCACAAGGGTATGTTAGGGTGGGCGGGAGACCTTAGGATACGCTCTAAATTTTTGGATGTTGTTTGGTCAAACTATATGCCATATGAGAAATGACAATATTTACTGTATATAAAATTGTTTAATAGATGTTTGTTAAAAATTATTTTGCAAAAAGATATTAGTGCAATGAAACATGTTTATTTTTAGAATTTTTTAAAAACAATGCACTATTACGGTAATTATAACATTTTACATAAATAGGTATTCATTACTTGAATCAAAAACTACGGTACTGTTTTCAGTTGACCACTGTTGCTGTAATATTTTAACTAAACAAATATTTAAATACAGCGCATTATTTTACTATAAAAGTTATGAACTAAACTAAAAAACTAAAAACTAAAACTAAAACTAAAAACTAAAATTAAAAACTAAAAACTAAAAACTAAAAAACTAACTAAAAAAATATTTAAATACAGCGCATTATTTTACTATAAAAATCAAGTAAATTGGTATATTTATGTGAAAATGAGGTGGGTTGATGTGGTCGTTTTTTTTACCATTTCAATGCTTAATGCTTTAACGCCTGAATTATTATTACCCTAAGGGCTACAACACAAAGAAGTTTCCATTGAAAATAACCCTACAATTGTCACTTATTTGTCTCTACAGGCGTTAAATAACCCTACAATTGTCACTGTTTCATCCTTACAGGCGTTAAATAACCCTACAACTGTCACTAGATTATCCCTACAGGCGTTAAAGAGTTAAACATTAGTTTTTAACTTTGCTGATCAATCTGGATCGATCCGAATTGATCTGAACTTGAGCAGTATTGCCACGTGTCCTTATTTCTGTATTTACGATAGAAAAAAATTTACAAAACATTTAAAACAATTTAAAACAATTTAGAAACAATTTAAAAACTGTTTAAAACAATATACAACAATTTAAAACAATTAAAAACAATTTAAAACAATTTAGAAACAGTTTAAAAACTGTTTAAAACAATATAAAACAATTTAAAGCAATTAAAAATAATTTAAAACAATTTAGAAACAATTTAAAAACTGTTTAAAACAATATAAAACAATTTAAAACAATTAAAAATAATTTAAAACAATTTTTAAAAAATTGAAACATTTTCATATTTTATTAGATTGAAAAATAAAGTTTGTTTCAATTATTTGAAAAAAAAACTTAAACAAATTGAAGTAATACAAACTTTAATTTCAAAAACATTATCAACAAAAATGATACTTAGAGTTACTAATAACATAATCATCACATCAATTTAGTATTACAGTAAAATTCATGAAACGTACAATAATAAAACGTAATAATTTCCTAGAACGTAGAATAATTAAACGGAGAAGTCCTAAAACATCCACCACATTTCTATGTATACAAAAAGAACGCGACAAAAAGGCAAGGGTAGCGGTGTTAAATTGTATGCTTGAAACGGATATTCTTCCTATAACGTAGGCAATATTACAGTCTACGTTTCAGGAGTTTTATTGTACATTGGCAAAAATCTAGTAAATCAAATCCCGCTGTTTATCAACAAAAGACATCCCTATTTAAGCCAACCATTGAGATAAAATGGTTATTAGCATCTCCTGTGTTATAAAATGGTACGCAATTATACTTCTAATGTACTAATACTAATTGTAACATAGTTTAGCCATTATGTGAACATGTGTAGGGTAATTATGGCGTGAGAGTTGTCAAAAAAGTGGGGGAATTTTTTACCATTATGTGAACATGTGTAGGGTAATTATGGCGTGAGAGTTGTCAAAATAGTGGGGTAATTTTTTCCATTATGTGAACATGTGTAGGGTAATTATGGCGTGAGAGTTGTCAAAAAAGTGGGGGAATTTTTGAGAGTAGGGTGAATGATTTTGAGAGTAATCTGAATCACAATGATTGAATTTCAATACAATTGATTTACTTACTCGCAATTCTGTTCTAAAGATTCAAATAATAATATAAATAATAATAATACTACTATTAATAACAATAATAATACTGTTAATGATAATAATAATACTATTAATAACAATAATAACACTATTAATAATAATAATAATACTATTAAAAAATAATAATACTATTAATGATAATAATAATACTATTAATAACAATAATAACACTATTAAAAATAATAATAATACTATTAATAACAATAATAATACTATTAATGATAATAATAATACTATTAATGATAATAATAATACTATTAATAACAATAATAATACTATTAATGATAATAATAAAACTATTAATAATAATAATAATACTATTAAAAAATAATAATATTATTAAAAATAATAATCATATTATTAATAATAATAATACTATTAATAATAATATTGGTATTAATATTAATAATAATAATACTATTAATAATAATACTGGTATTAATATTAACAATAATAATAATAATAATAATAATACTAATAATAATAGTAATAATACTAATAATAATAGTAATATTGATAATAATAATGGGCGGTGGATGTGCTTGCGGTTCATGAGAACAGAATTGCAATTAACTAATAATAACAATATTAATAATACTATCAATAACAATAGCAATAATAGTAATAATAATACCAATCTCAATGATAATAA
>JARUHE010342866.1:0-10387 GCA_031471125.1 Archaeomysis grebnitzkii | reverse complement strand
TTAACACGTACATGGTTTCTAGTGAACTGTGAATTGCCATGCGTAAACTAAAAATGTAACAAATTTCCCTAAAATTTAAGTACTTTTTCTTAAGGGTTGCTAGATTCGATTACGAGATCTGAAGTGTAATTATGCCGTAATTTCTATGGTACATGTGGCAAACATAGCTCTAAAGCATTGTCCTGAGTGGACAAATTAGAAGCTTAAAATATTGGCCTGGTTAATATTAAATAAATTTAATTAGTTAAATGATTATATTTAAATAATTAAATTTATTTCTTTCACCTACTGTGCTCAGGGACTCAATTTATCAAAATTAATTAGACTTGCTAAATTGTGCCTGTGTCCGACAGTTTTTGGGTAAAGGACAAAACTTAAAATTTTCAACAGAAAAAACACTTATTTATGACAAACTAGCCTAACTTCCTGTGGTATTTTGCCAAATTTTACAAAATCAGTTTTTGTGATCGTACGACCAAGAATATCATGTTTTGAAATGCTAATACAGGGGAGGGCATTACTATATTATTCAAGCTATTCAAGAAGTCATTAATTTTAGAAAATTAATGGTGATGGTCAACAGAAACCAATTCATAATTACAAAAATATTAAAATTTTATTATTTAATAATAGTAGTAATAATGTTAATAGTCTGTTTGACAATGATTTACAATGTTGATAATAATAATATCTTTTATAACTGCTCCCTGAAGTTTTGAAATTTTGCTCCCTTAAGAACCTAATAGGGCCATTCCTCAAGAAGTCCCAAAGTAATAATGCCATGATGCAGTGTGTCAAAAACAAAGGTTTTCTACTGTTTAAGATTTCAATTGTTGTTGTTCAAACTACAAAATTGTCTTGAACATGTTTATTTCGCCAATGGAAACAGCAAAAACGTGCTATCCTCCAGAAATTGAAAATTCAAAAAAACACACCTTGAAGTAATGTGCAGGGCAAGGTATCATATTTTTTTGATTATTGACTCTTGAGTCTAACGAATGACAAATTTTAGTTATTTGCTTGACCACCATTCAACCACATACCATGTCTTCACAACATTTATCATAAAAGCTTAAGCAACTTTGGTTAATAAAAATGAAAGAATTACCGTACATTTTTAAGAGTCTTTCTTAAATTTAAGCATTCTTATTTATGTCCCATTTGGGAGTAGATAATCCATTGTAACTGTACCACAAATTTATTTTGGTGTTTATGATATCAGACCTTGTGGTTTGAAGGTTTATAAATTTAAATTTTTTTTAGCCCAATCTAAAGTTTCATCATTCTTGTTCAACTTACATATATTTTAATTTCTATGATTCTTCAATTTCATCCTTATACTGTAAAACTTGTTTATGCATCAATGGATTGGAAATGAAGTGTATATGAAGTCTCTGAGTCTAAGGTGATCTTTCAATTAAAATTTAAGTCTAAATGTAAAGAGAAACTATATATTTTTTGTGATGAATTGAAATTTAGTAGTTTAGAAAATAAAATAATAAAATTGCAGTAATTTCCCCCTTGCACTATCCTAATTTTTTTTTATTGTTTCAGGTTTTAAAGAAAATGTAGAAAATGAGAAAAAAATTATACCATGGCCAAATTAAGATTTGATAAATGAAATTCGATTCTAAAAAAAAACATTAAAAAAATAAAAAAAATATTTCAAAAATAAAAAATAAATTAAATACAAAATGAAGACCAATGCATCAGATTATTTTAACAGCATCTCACCTGTAAAAAGTAAGTTTTTATTTTTTCTGTAAAAGTACTCAATTTTTCATTGATGAATTACTAAACTCATCATTTTGTATGTTTATGAAGTTATGAAAAATAGTTTAAGACAATATAGTTATAAACCATACAAATAAATTCAAATTTTTTAGTTTCTGAATTTTAAAATTTTGTTTTCTTTATTTGACTTGAAAATAATTAAAACAAAATTTTACTAAAAAACTGTTTTTGTGAACTAAGTTTTTGATATTCTTAAATTTGCTTTGTATAGAAACTGTCGAATTTTTAATTGTGAAGCTTAAATGAGATGAACTATAAAAACCTAATTAATCTCTCAATTAACATTTTTTTGCTGAAGAAAAATAATTGTGTACACCGTAAATGGTGATATTTAATAAAAATTAAACCTTAAATTATTTCTCTAGAAGTTCATAAAGAGAAGAGACAAATATTCCTCTATAATAAGTCATTAAATGTTTTTAAGTTTTGTTATTTCACCTTTGCTTGCATAAAAATGTTTAAATTTTCTTTGTTTGACCAATAATAAAAATGTTTAATATTTTTAGCTGAGGTCAACAAAAATGGGTCGAATGGATCGTTCGATAATCAGGTGAAAAGCAGTCGATCTGGGCGATGTCATTGTTGTCCGTATGGGTATCACATTGATTTGGATTTCGTGCGATACTGCGACAATATCACGCAGGTACGTCTGGATGTATAAATGAACAAAAGAAAAAATATAAATGTTGGGGGAAAAAGTTTTAACTGAAAATTTGAATTGAAGATTGAGTATGTCTTATTGTATTATACTTCTAACAAGTGATTAATATTGCACACAAGTCTTTTCCACACACTTCTTTTTCCATTAATTCCACCGTCCAAATCATTTTGTCTCGACTTCACTGTATTTTTGGTCTTTCTTTCCTTCTCATTCCACCTTCATCACTCTTGCCATTTTGTCTCACAAAATTGCCAAACAACCAGTCTTGCCTCTTTGGATTTTGAGGTCTCCACATTTCCTTTTAAAACTTCTAATCTAATAATATATTATGATAAATATAATATAATAATATAATATAATAATATAGTTTAATAATATAATATAATAATATAGCAATAGATAGTTATTATAAATTGTAATGGTATGCAAACATATCCACTACTATATTTATGTTCCTTTTAATTTAATATTTCTTTATTGAACACATTATGAAAATAGTTTTTATCATCCGCTTTTTTTGTTTTGTGTAGATTTTATAATTAATTATTGTTGAGTATGCTTAGTGAAGGATGTCGTGTTTGTCATTGTGACTGAAATATGTCTTCATTATGTGTTTAATGAACAAATATTAAAGTAAAAGAAACAGACATAGCAGTGGATATGCTAGCATATCATTATAATTTTTAATAACTATCTGTTATTGTTATATTATATTATAATTTTATATTACCATATATTATATTTTGTATTATACTTTACTTTATAATAACTACTGGTTCACCCTGAGCAAAACAATAATAAATACGAAAGAATATGGAAAGGTGATCTGATAAGCCTTAAGTTTAGTTGAAAATGTATTATCAGATGTTAATCTACATTAGAAATAGATTATATCTATTCATATGTGATTACTTAATTAAAGTACCAAGTGATTTCATTATCACAATGGTGTAATAATGTTGAAGCAATGTAAATACATTTCATTATTAAAAATAAATTATTTAAACATTTTAGATAGAAAGTATATATAATATACAAATTATAGGCAATATTTTACAATTTTGAACTCTTATGTTTGTTTACATTTCTTATCTTATTACTTATCAGTTGGTACTCCTCTCTCATCTTGTCACTCAGTATTAATTATCAGTTCAAGTAGAAAGCTCAAATTTTATTGTTATCCTTAATGTTTTTTTTATAAATATATTTAAAGCTTGAAAAAGTTAGTTTGATTGCCAAAGTGTTTGTATGTGTTCATTTTTAATAGATTCAGTTTTAGAAATTGAAAATGTAATTAATAATTATTATTCAATTATAAATTAGCTACATTTAAAATATTGTTTTATCATCTACAAATTTTTTTGTAATATATAACACAATTTATAATTTTTTAAAAAAATTAAATTGAAAATCTGGTATAATTTTTCATCAATTTTGTCTTATATGGGTTTTAAAGTACAATACTCAAGCCATTGGGTGGGTTTATTGTGGTTAATGCATGTCAATTAACAAACATCAACAATTTGAAATAAAGTTTGAATTTTCACTAAAAATAGTATCTTAGGATTACTTCCTTTTGCTATAATATATTTCTTAATGTTTAATTTATATTTTACATTAAACAAAATTTTGAAATTATATTTTTATTTTCAGTATTTTTTCATATGAAGAGAAAATTAGTTTGTTAGTTTTATTATATAATTATTAATGCTTTTCATTGTCATAATGTTGTATTAATTTCCTTATAAATCTACATCATGGAAAATGTACTAGAATGATGGTAGTCCTGTTTGAGTATTAGACTAAATCCTCTAATAAAAATATCTGAGCAAATATAAACACTCGGGGATAACTTAAAACTTATTGGACGCCAATCATGGTTAATGACAATGATTTTGATGATCAAAAAAGTCAATTCTAAAAACAAACAAAAAAAGAAAACATTTAAAAAAAATTCTAGGTTCTAGGTTCTAGATAATATTTTGTTTATTATTCATAGATAAGATATAAGACTAAATCATTTAGTGTTTTTTATGGATGAAAACATTTCGTTTTATGTATGTTTTTTCTTCCCACCTCTACTTTGAATTTTCAATTCAACTTCATGTTTATATGTTTATCATTCATCAATTTTTTATTTTAGTTGAATATGATTCAGAATAGCCTATGATTTTAATACATTTGTTTAAAAATTTTAAGTTGAATTCTTGACCAATTTTTTTATATAAATTATATTCACATAATGTTATACAATTTTTTTAATCAAGAAAAGTTGATTCAATAACATTGTGTCAATGTGGTTTAAATAAAATTAAGGCTGGTCGAGAATGCAGCTTAGTTTGTAAATTTAATGGATTTCAAGTTACAATAAAAATGAATACCGTCTGTGATGGACTTGAGGCAGCATGTTTGTTGTGATAGGAAAAAAGTTTTCAAACATTGCTATGGACTTTTATTAAATGTTGGCAAACCATCTCCTTCTGGCAATCTTTGACCTTCTTTGACACTCTTTGATAGGGCTCCAAAAATGAGACTCCAACGCTGCGGCAGCTGAAGAAGCTGAAGAAAGCACGTCGGCGTCAAACAAAATCAATGGAGGTACTCCTCGGCTTGCCTGAATTTGACCAAAATCAAGAATCGTCTTCCAATGCCAAACTTGACATCGTAAGTTTTCGATCATTTCTCCGTCATAGATTACTTTGATTTGTATTATAATATATTATATAACACAACATCTATACAAAAAATTGTTTGAGTTGTTGTCATAGTTCTTATTAAGCTGTGTCTGAAAGACCAGATTCTATAACGAACCTCTGATTATTGTTGTTGGGGGGCAGATAATCTCAGGACTCTTAACTAAAGCTTGAAATGTTTTCTAAAGTAATTTTACAGAAAAGTTTGCTTAAATGAAAATAAAGAACATAACATTCTACACTAGTGTCACTAAGGTGTTTTTAGGCTGTGACAAAGTCGAGCCTCAATAAGTCGCTGCGATTGTTGATGCGGGGGCAGATATTTTCACAAATTTTTTTTTGTTATATTTTTTGTTTTTAAATCGTGGTTAGCTACCACTTAGTAGAATTACGAAAAAGTTATGTTCTTTTTTCTATTTAAATCTTGGTTAACCACAACAGTAAAGTTTTTAATTTTTTTTTAAATTTTTGTTTTACAGATATTTTTATTTAACAGGAATGGCTTTATATATAATTCTGAACAAGATAGCAATAATATTTTTTTTGTAAAATGAATTTTTATTGAAATAGTAGGTTTTTATTATTAATATACTTCTCTAGAGCCGAATTATGTTGCAATAAAGCATATAATGTTTAAATAAATATAAAATATAGAATTGTGTTCACAATTACACAAATTGAATTAAAATTTCAATATACAGACACAACTTTTAATGCATAACCTTTACTAGTCCTTGCTACTAAATATTTATGAAACATTTTTCAAGATTGAAGAATCCCGACAAAGAAAATCGGCCACAGTCGTACCTCCATCAAAAGTAGCTCCGGAACCACCGCCAAGAAAGCAGAGTTTGGGCATAACATCGCCGCCACCCGATGTCATCAGAACAACAGAAATTACATTGAATAATATTAAGTTAAACGACATACAACGACAGGATGGCAACCAAGTGAATCAAGCTTTGCATGTGAGTTCATATTTCATTTCATCCATTCTACAGCAAAAGTTGCAGGTTTACTTCTTTTTACTTCGATGGTCGTTTTGTGAAAGAACTTTTATCAAGACACAGAAGCCTTCGGTTATAATTGATTAGAAAATGTATTCCATCTATAACTACAGTAGATAGTAGGCAGTTTTTGTTTTTGCTTAGAAGTTCCTGACAAGATTTGCAAAATTTCTTCAAATCCATGTTGTCAATATAAAGTTTCAACCAATCTTGTTTTATTTGATGAGCTACATGATTATTTGCTGCAATAATTATATAATTAATCACAAGTTTATTAAATGCGTTTGAAAAACCAGTTTGAAACCAGTTTGAAAAACCAGTTTCAATAAATGACTTCTGATTTTTGTTAGGGTAACAAGGCAGATGATTTGTGGACTCTTAACTAAATTTGATAATTTTTTCAAAATAATAAAAAATAATAATTTTACAGAACTTTGCTGAGATGAAAATAAAAAACATAACATTCCACACTGGTATTACTAAAGAATTTTTTTGGAATTCATTATTTACTTATTAAGCTATGTTTGAAAAAACAGCTTCTATAAAGGACCTCTGATTGTTGGTGTTGTTGTTGGGATGGTAGATGATTTGTGGACTCTACCGAATTTTGCTATGAAAATAAAGAAAATAACATTCTAGACTGGTTGCTGTCACTATGATTTTTTTTTGTGAACTAAGTATTTACTTATTAAAACATACATTTTATAAGAGTTGCAATTCATGCTTAACCAAGTTTTTTATTTGAAGGCTTAGAGAAAAGTTTATTTGAAAGCTTAAACAAAATGAAAGAACTGGAGATTATAAGGTAGAATGCCTGAAGGACTTTTTTGTCAAAAATTTAAATTTTTAAATAATAGACATCTTAGGAGTTTTAGACAGCGATTTATCATCAATTTCATGATTATTCAATTTTTTTAAAGGCTTAGAAGTATTTTTATTGGGAAACAAATGAAAGAAAAGTGTTAATATAGTAATATATAAAATTTTATTAAAAAACTACACAGTTTTATAAACTTTCAACATACAAACATAGATGTTAATCCATAGCATTTACTCATGCTTGTTAAAACATACATTGAATTTCATGGTTAACCGAGATTTTTATTTGAAGGTTTGGAGAAAAGTTATATTAAAACAAATAAAAGAACTGAAGATCTCTTATAGTAAAATGTTTTGACAAGTTTTTTGAAGAAAAAAAAATTGTTTCTATTTTAGGAGTTTTTAAACTTATAAAACTTTTCATCAATTTCATGGTTAACTAAGCTATGCAGTGGAAGGTTTAGAGATAATTTTATTTGAAACAAATGAAAGAAAAGTGTTAATATATTAATATATGATATTGTATTCACCAATAACATACATTTTTTTATTGAAAATGGATGGTTTCATATATAACTATGAACAATTTTTTTTCCTAAAATGAATATTTATTAAAACAATACATTTTCAAATCTCGGTTAAACACCACTTAGTAGAATAATGGAAAAAATATTGTTTTATATATAATTATGAACAATATTGTACACATTCTTTTTGTAAAATCAATATTCATTTAAATAATAAGTTTTCAATTCTCTGATTAGGCCTTCTTATTATATTTTTGACAAAAACAATTTTTTTAAATTTTTATATATAATTCAGAACAATATTGTACAAGGTTTTCTTTTGTAAAATCAATATTTGTTGAAATATTAGGTTTTAAATCTCTGGCTAGATATCATTTTGACAAATTTATTTTTTATTTATTTTTATCTTGCAGGTTTTTTAAATGTAGTAATATTGTTTTTTTTTTATAATCTACTCGGTCAGTCTTAATCCGTTACCTAATTATCCCATACTTTTATTTCTTGTGACTAGCTATTAAGGTGTTAACTAAAGAATTTTGGTACAAAATTAAATTTTCTCTATGACTGAAAATTACAATTAGGTAGAAATATTTGCTTTAACATAATCTTGTCATCCAATTTGAAGGAAGCGATGCTCGACTTCGAAGAGACGTTCGAAAGTTCGACACTAAACGACCCCAACCACCAAAGTCGGTACCAGCCCTCCACCATCCCATCCCTAGATCTGCTACACCACACGCCCCAACATCACACATACAACGCTGGATCTTCCTCCGTGTCGCAGAATCACAATTTCTACGAGAACAATAAAAAGAAGACATCCTTCACAGGACCTTCGGTTGCTAGATCCAACTCTTTGCCTCGGCAATGTAAGTTTTTCTCTCCATAGTTGAATTTTATGATTTTACATTGTGGCCAATTGGTTCAGTACTTCAAAAAATTGTAAGAACTCTGAAGTATTGATTATAAAGTTATTGTTTTGTAAGTGCAATTTTAGTTTGATAAATTATTGATCCAAAGTAACAGATTCTAGTATGATGTTAGATTATTTTTATTTTGATAAATGAATAAGCCAAAGTAATAAATTTTTAGTATGACGACGTTAGAGTAAGTTTTATTTCTAATTTGGCATTTCAGTGAGTTAAAAAATAATGTTTCATATATTGAGAGATCATAGCTTAAGTTTCATTTAGTTTATTAGATGGTTTATTTATTTATTTATTAGTTTATTTAGTTTCATTTAGTTTATTAGATGGTTTCTCTGAACTGTAGTCCTTGAATCGAATGAAATAGGACTTAAGGTGTCACATTTCATTAATATCATATTCAATCTACAATAATCAATGTGTGTTATTTATTATATAAATAAGATAGGGTATGATTATCCTTGAGATATTTTTATTAAAATAAACTAACAGCAAAAGAATTAAACTATAATTTAGCATTTTCAGATTATATCTTGTTTAATAGAAGTTTATTTATATTCATGTGTGTAACCGTACATGGGCAAATTATTAATTTTATCCTCTGCTATAACATTGGCTGTTTGATTTAAATTGATTGATTCTAACTTTGTGTACTAATTAAAAGTTTAGTGGTTGAAAAATACAATTTTGGTTGTTTTACAAGTTAAAATAAAGGCCCCATATTCAACTCTGTTTTAAGTTTAGTTTAGAACAAATGAAAATGAATGCCTCCCATCTTAGGGGTGGATTGAGCCCCCAACCAGCCTAATTTGCTTGAATTAATATCCCCCAATTTTAGGGGTGGATGGAGCCCCCCATCCAGCCCAACTTGCCTTGGCCAAAGTGCTGAAGCGGAGCCTCTCGTTTACCGGACAATCTCGGAACCACGCTTCCGTATCTCGATGGATTCGAGGGCATCAAGAATCATTTAGTGAGTGACAATCAGCAAAATGAATCTCTAGTGACTTTGCAAGACTAACTTTTGTTTCTTTGCAAAGCTAACTCTTCATCACTTTGTACAAAGCTAACTTTTTCAATTTTGCAAGGGTTTATTTTTCTGATTTTGGAGGGTTAATTTATATCACTTTCCAAATTAACTTGTGTTACTTATAACAGTTGGGAAAACTAACTTTTATTATCTTGCTAAGTTAACTTATTCTTATCTTGACTAATTGGTGTTCATCTTTGGTGGTGAAGGAAGACCTCTAGTTATAAACTCTAAAATATAGATTTTATTAATTTGTTTATATTGATTGCATGATAATGGTCAACAGTTATAGATGTAGATAAATTTATAATTTTAATTTATTACATTTTAAAATAGTTTACAAATGAATTTTCCTGAAGTTGTTCAAATCCATCAACTTTAATTTTTTAGTATTTCCTTTAATTCAACAGTATAATATTATTCATGTTTATAGAATATTGCCAAACACATTGTCATTTCATTTTATATATTTTAAATCCATTCAAGAAAATCTTGATTACCAATGTGCAGCACCAAAGAGTATGTTTAGGGTGTTTTCGCTATATAAATACTATAATTGTAATTATCTATACTGATTCTCCATATTATTAGGGTATCCATCCTACAGATACCCATTACAATCGACATGGGTGGGTCAGTCCGTTGTTGTCGTCTGTGGTGTTTTTCATTTTTGATTTCAGTTTTTTTTATTGAACATAGTTTATAGATAACAAGTTGAATAAAAACTTTCCTTAAATATAAAAAATCTGTATTATATTTTTTTTAAATATGTTTTATAGCTCAATCTAGGTGATGGCAAATGTTAGTTTTTCATTTTTGGATTTCCGTTCTTTTATTGAACAGTTTTTGTCGAGCATGCGTAGCGAAGCTCTACATAGGCGTAGCATTTCCGATGTCGTCGTCGTCGGCGTTAGACAATGACTTGAATGCTTA
>JARUHE010342855.1:0-10387 GCA_031471125.1 Archaeomysis grebnitzkii | reverse complement strand
TTATTATTATTATTATTATTATTATTATTATTATTATTATTATTATTATTATTATTATTATTATTATTTTGTTATTACTTTTATTATTATTATTTTTATTTTTATTATTATTATTAAATACCAGTCATAATTTTTCGGAAATTTTTCACCTCGATTGTAAAATAAAATATTGATATGTTTGAAGGATATCATGAAACGAAGATAGTTTCAAGTGAACTAATTCTCAAATTAAGAAAAACAATCTTTTCAATGATTCATATTGATTGTGAATGAAAATGAATAAATAATTATATTGAGAATGACGAAATATTCAGAGCTAATCAGGAGTGACAATTTCAATAATTGTGTCGTAAAATAATTGAAACTTCCAATTATAATAATAATGCAATGATATTACAGCAACTCGTGTGTGAAAACTAGACTGAAGTGAAATTAGACGGACGATTTCTTTTGTATATTTCGGTGTAGTTGTTGTCCTTCTTTATTGTTTAGATCTTATTATTTAAGAAAAATTAAATAAATATTGTATTATGGATTAGTGGATTGAGAATAATAAAACAATTGTATAGCAATAGGATTGAAATATAGAAGTAAAATAGCGTCCTAAAATAACCGTTTTTGCTGTTTGATAGTAAACATAAATTTGGGCTTCGCTTAGGTATAGCTTCTCAAATATAGGTATTTTCATTTTCAAAATCATACTCATAGTCAGGAATGTCTTGGATATTTCCAAGGGTATCAATAATAATTTTAGGTTTTATGATTTGCGAATTATAGAATCGGTTAAATATTTTTTATACCAAATTCTTTTTAGTTTATATAAAAGTTGTTTCATTAACTTAACTATATTTATTATAACTTTTCATTTTTCAGGTAGATGGTTTGTTTTATAAGTTTTTTATTTTGATGAACTTCTTTGCAAACCTTTATTTATCTAATGAACAAAGTTTTTATAAGAGTTATTGTAAAATAATTTATATCGTAGCTTGAAATATCGAACTTTAAATATTATGGTATTCTGCATACACAGATAATGGTGTGAAAATAGCTAATAAAGACTCTGATACCTTTATAAAAAAATCACCCTTGGCCTTAAATCTATTTATTGTTGCCACTTATATAGCTGATGTTATTTGTTTCATCTTGCATTCCATTGTATAATGAATTATTTATGTGCAATACCAATATATAACTAATTCATAATTTCATAATTTAACTATTTTGATGGTTGACAATAACAGACCATCCATAGTTATTGTCAGGTTATCAATCAATCCTTCCATAAAGGAACTTGTATAACGCATTTATTAATTGAAATTGCTCGATTGCATTTTATAATAAAACCAATTTTGTGATAAAGTTCTGCACAAAAAATTAAAATTTAGAAAATAACATAGTTTAAGCTCAGCCAGTTACATCGTGAAATCATTTTTTTTAATATATTTTTACCGCCAGACACATTCATTTGTACAGAATAAAAACTATTTAGAATGGTTTTGAGAAGGATGAGACTCAACCTTTTTAACAGAATCGGGAAGGAAATTCAAGAGTGTGGGAGCTATATCGGGAAATGAACTTTTTAATGTTATTCCTTGAATGTGAAATATATTTTGTGAGATATGGATTCAATTATTCTGGTCCATGCTATCCAAAGTGGCACTGGAATGGAAAAAAACAAGTGAAGATATTTTCTGAAGATCTGAGTTTAGTGTAATGTCTGCATGTAGGTTTGTCAATAACGTTTCAGTACTGTTGTGTGTTTAATATGTAGAATTATTTATTGCATAATGATCTGAAGATATTAAGTGAGGAATACATTGTGAATTTTTTTAAAATTAATTTTGACCAGAATAAAATATTGCTAATTGGACGAAGATTATTATAGTCTGTGTTTAGTTTAATTTTCCTTAAGATAGGATTAACTATCAAAATCTGGGGAAAAATTCAAGCTATTGGAGATTTATTAACTATTAATTTGTTTTGAGAATGTCAAGACTGATCTTTATAATTGATATAGGCAATGGATTAGATAAAAATGTTTAAATTCCTAATTAATTTTTAATTGATTTTAGTTCATCATGTGTTAACTCTGAAAGTTTGTAAAAAAGGAAATACTTTCATTTGAATCGTACGCTATTATTTTGTTTAGAGGTTCTAAATTTAATTTAGCATTTATATCTGTAATTATGCTTTCTATTGTATCACTAAATAATTGAATAAACTTATTAATAAGTGCAAGGTTATTAGGTTCTAATGGGTATTTAGAGGAGTGTTACCTTCAGTTAACGAGTTAATTAGTCGGTTTATGTTTCTTTGGTCTGAGTCACAATGTTTAAAAAGATTTGTATAGTAATCAGTTTTTGTTTTACTACATTGAACTCTATATTTATTCTTAAATTCTTTGATTAACTCTAGGTTGACGTTCGTTTTATTTTTTTAAGCCACTTCATGCCATAAAATCGTTTTGGTATTTACAAGGCACATACAGTACCATTGTACCAAACTAAATTAGCTATAACTTTAATTACTTTTTATTTAACTGGCTCCTGTTTACTTAAAGGCTTTTCCAGTGTACTATTCAATTTCAGTACCAAGTTATTAACTGAAACATTGCTACCTTTTTGTTGGAAAAAATATTAGTTTTTGTTCTTTAAAATTAAACATAGTTTCACGAGGATTACTTTATTTATAAACAATGATTTCTATATATTTCGGTATCAACTGACACCCTCGTCAGTAGAAACTTGTTTTAATCGTTTTTTTTATAGAAAAATTGAATTTATTAGACAAAAGCATTATCATACATACTATAGCTTCGCACTCTTCAAAATGATGTTATGGAAGCATCCATTCAATGAAAAATATCCTGGAGACATGTTCATATTTGTTTCAGCAACCTATTCATGGAATACTTTGAGATGGAATTGTTACCCACGATTAGTGTTGAGAAATGGATACGTTACGTAAACCACGTAATTCTAACATGGTCAAATAATTAGAACTTTGATAACTATTTGGAATCATTAACCAAATCTTCATCCTGATATAACATTCAAAGTGGAATGGGAGGTAAATAATACCTTGCCCTTTCTCGACGTGTTAATACACCGATCTGATGATAACCAATTATCTTTTTTGGTTTACAGGAAACCTACCAATTCTTTAAATTATATCGACTAACTTTCAGCCCGTCAAACATCTTTGAAAAAAATCAATAATTTCATCACAATTTTTAAAAACGCATATAATATGTGACCCTCCCTTTTTTGATATCAGTTGACACTGAAATATATAGAAATAATTGTTTATAAATAAATTAGTCGTGAAACTGTGTGTTTAATTGCTACTATTCTTTTTAATCTTTGTATTTTTCAATTCAGATTTTAAATTATTTACATTTTATTCATTTATTAACTTGCAATAAGTCAAGTATTGACATTTGTGTACTTATAATCAAATGATTAGATATGTATGTAAAAGGACTGGAATTTATATTAAATTTATCATTCTGTCTGGTCAGCACTAATTCCAAAATATTCCTCCTTGGTGTATGCCATGGGCATCTTCTTGCCCTGCTAGGCTAACACAGACCTCAATTGCGGGAGCTGTTCTCGCCAATGATTTTGTCCACCACATGGGGGTGAGTAGGATCACGTTTACACTGATGGGGCAAACCATCCGAAGGTGTGAGATATGCCTACCTTGTGAAACACTGTTTCTAAGGCGAGACGGCCATCCCAGTTCTCCATTTTTCCACCGGATTTTTATGCCAGATGTTAACTTCGTAAATATGTCGTTTTGTCGACTATCAGTGTGATAAGTGCAATTAAATCCTTTCATGTAGTCATCTGATAGTCCTAGAGATAAAGGAATGACTGTTAAAATTATCCATCGGATACCGACGTGTTCCTCTTTGTTGGGTTCCAGGCCAAGCCATGTATAAATTCCCGGGAACAAAAGAGATGATGCAACTGCTAAATGAGCTGTGGTAAAAGACAGCCTGCACACAAAGCAAATCATTTTAAGGATATTACGTGTTAGGTCAGTGTCAGGATCGTTGGTCCAGTCTCACCACTAATATCAAGCTAAGATCAATCCACCCGAAAATATCCCACTGGACTAGACATGACCGCCTCCCACGCCGTGTAATAGGACACAGGAGGCTGACTCTTACGTTTAGGGGTTGATCATATTGCGCCTGTGTGTCAGTCATGTATGCTCACTGTTGGCCATATTTTAACGGCCTGTACAACCTACTCTGATGAGAGAGCACGATTTGGTTTGGCCAGGCTTCCTGTGATGAGGATATTTTAAATGATAACATCCCGATTCTAGATTTAATTGACTTTTTGAAATCTATCGGATTGTTCTGTTGGCTTCAATTAGGATTGTATTTCTTTTTTTTTAACTTGTGTTGTGTTATTTAGCTGAGGTTTAATCTTAGTAGTTTGAACGTGCTCAATACCCACAGGGTGCAGTGCCGGTCATAGGCCCGTTTATTTATGTTCATTTTACTATATCCAAAATATGACCTGAAGTGTGGGTTACAAAATTAATATTATTTTAACATGTAGCATTCAAGAGGGTCCAACAACTTACTTACGCAACTATCATTTGGTTTATCTACATGCATGTTTAAATCCCATGCCATTATTAAATAATTTTTTGTACAAATCATTTGGGTAAAATAATTTTGAAATTCGACTATCAACAGTAAAAGGGTGATTTTGAGAATACGGAGGTCGATATGTTATTATGATCAATAATTTCATTTTGTTTGCTATAAAGTATATTAAAAACTCCTAGCATTTTTTTTGTTTGATAACAATTAGACATTTTAGGATGATACACCTGTTTTGAAACAAATGCGTACCCCAAATTCTCGCAACAGGTCCAAAGAATGACATATGTATCTGGTGTCCCTGTCATCTGCAATGCAAAATCTCCTTTTGTCAGCCAAGTTTTAGTACAAAAACAACAATCAAGGTTATTGCAATAGCTAATTTTATCTTGATTTTCATAGCTTAAATGTTCTATCTTGCATACATTTTAAATGTCGATATTCTGAATGATAACTGTATGGCAAATACTTCATTGAAACCAGTTTTTACTCAATCAAATAATTTGATCTATTTTAGTGCAGTGATTTCCCATTTTTTTATTATGTTTTAAATCTTCGAGGCTATCATTTGTTTGAGCCTTAACGGTGATGATAAAGCACAAAACACCGCAAATGTTCGTCATTTAAAAGTTTCGAAATTAAAAGTGTAATAAAATTCAATTAATGTTCATCAAAATATTTTTTTTATTTTTTTCAAATTTTAATTGAAGACAACGACTTTCTTATATTTTGTAAATGCAGTCAATCCTTTAATATTTTTAAAATTCAAATAATTCAGTTCTCTAGTGTCAAGTAGTATAGTATTGGTGGTTGTTGAGATATGTATTTAATGAAATTAAAATGAAATTTCACTTTATATTTTTTATTTGCCTTAACTTGTTATTAAGAATTAGTTATGTTTGTTGCATTTAAACATGTAGCACCTGTATGCCTATTAATGAAATGTATGATACGTAAATTTGTTTGTTTTTTGAATTGAATGCCAATCGGAAATATAAATCAGTATTTTATGGAATGACTTCTGGTATTTTAATTAATTACTAAATGTTATTTTATAATAAGTTAATTATAAAATTGATTTCATTCTAATGACAATTAATTACTGTGAATCAAAGTTTAATGTTTTCTAATTTGTATTTAACCCTGTGAGAAAAAAACATGAAGTACAACAAATTGTCTATTTTCTCTATTTTTTTTAAAGATCTATTGGTTATAATAGTTTTGATGTTTGTTATATACATATGTGCCATATAATTAGCTGAAACATTCATGGCCTTAGAATGTGTGCATGTGTTAATATCTGTTATGATTAACTTAACTGAAATCAACCCAAGAGTTGATTTATAGGACTACTCGAATGGACATATTGGCTAGGGACTCGGGGAAAAATCATTATCATTCGGACGTCAATGTGATAATGAATTGCAATGCAATATAAATGAAACCAAATATTTGGTATCACCGGTCAACTTAATTTTCTTACATAAGCTTGCCTCATTAAAATTGTTTTCTTTTGTGAACCTATAATTTTTTTCACCAAAAATATTTTTGGTTCTGTTTTAATCCAATTTGTTAGACCAATAAATGTTTTTGAATCCCAATTTATTTTGTACCCTAAATGAACTAATAAATAATAATGTAAGTAAAAAATTGTGAAAAATGCCAAATTTGTGTCTTATTAAAAATGAATATGCATATTTTTGTCAGATGAATTTAATGTTAATTTATAAAACAACGAATAACGTGTTTTGCTTCAAGCTAGAGCTTTGGCACAAACATAAACATACTACATTTGAATTATACATTCTCCCTTCGGGCAAAGTTACAACAAAGGATCTATGATCGAAAAATAAAGTTAAAAGTATTAGAAAATTATTTGTTCACATTAAAACCCAAGGTTAAAATTCGTTACATTGCAAGCTCAATTAACATTATTAAAAATCATCTGGCTTCGCAAAATTTTGATAAACTAGTGTTAGTATACAAGACATGTTTTATTATGAATCATTAACAGGTTTCAATGCACCTAATGTCAATACATATTTCTAAGTTACATTATTGAACTTCTCTAAAGTATTGTTCTGCACATTTTTCATCTTTGCTGTGATAGAAAGCTTCTGGACGGCATTTTGTAGTGCTTCAGGACTTGTTTTCGTCGTGATAAGTGACCAATGGCAATTTTTGTGAAAACAGATCCGTTGGGGGACACTGTTTACTTTGTATTTACGAAGCTATTCACCTCCGTGTTAGAAAAATAGCTTCCCCTTGTAGTTAACATCCAAAATGTATGTTTAAAAAAGAGTCCCTTGTTTATGTAGTGTAAATGTGAAGTTCCTACTTTTCGTCTAGCTTGTGTTTTTAATTCACGATCTTACAATGTAATCATTTGTTTTATCATAAACTGTAAAATTAGTATATTTGAAATTATCTGCCATTAGATCACATCATGCTAATTTAATACTTCATTGAAGATCATCAGCAATTCATAACACTTTTCGACAATTAAAGTGGGTTATATTATTTCATTTTTCCAAGTATGCACAAAGTTTGTTTTACATGCATATATGCATACACACACTTATAAGAGCTCCTGAACGCTACGCTATCCTTAACTGATACCTTGCAATGTACAATTAATTCCTCTAAATATAAAGTAAACTATCAAAATTAAAATATCAATTTTTTTTATATTTAATGGTTATGGATGACATGACTTGACAAAAACAACTTTCCAACCATTTTAAATTTATAATGAATTATAATATAACATGATAGAATGCTCATGCATTATTTGTAACAATGTTTAAACTTCAACATTTGACGTACACACAACAATTAATTAAATGTTAGCATCCGACATTATTTTACTGAGTTAATTCGGAACAGATTAGCCCAGTTATGCTAACATAAAAATGATTTATAAACTATTTTCGTGCTAGTAAGAAATTATTTTTAAATCATACTCGTGTTAATTATAAATTATCTATGTAGGTATCTATCACTAGAAAATAAACTTTTTAATGTCAACATAAGCTTGTTTTAAAATTATAAAATGTAATTAATATATGTAATATATTTTTACAATAAATTTGTTTAAACAAATGCATATAAAAACATTCATACGCTACTATAATTCTCCTTCGTTGTACATGTTGTTTAAACAAAATGCAATTTAAAGATAATTTAAACAATAATTACGTACCAAAAATAATAATAGTTGTTAAATCTCTCAACACTTAGGCCTAATGAATATTAAGCAATTTAAAAATATTTTTTTCTATCAATCTTAAAGCTCCAAAGATAATGAAAATTGTTATTCGCATCAGTAGAGCCTTACAAATACTTTTTCAAAAATAAATCATAGTAGCTATTTAAATTATTATGCAGCCTTTATTATGTTTTTCCGTAGCCGTACATAAGTACTCCGTATATTCTATTGTTAGTATTTATTAAATTAACGCCACAGATTGTGTTATATATTTATAAAATATATTCCAGTTACCGTTAGAATAAAATATTTCTACTGTATGGGATTGGGTTGAAGAAAACAAATTGAAGGGTAACTGAAGCACTTTTATTTTTTTTAGTGATTTTTTATATACAGTTTATTATGTATTCTGCTAATTAAGAATATTGATATTTTTTAATTAATTTTAGATCTGGTAATGTTTAAAATTAGATTCCCTAATTTGTTCAAGTTGACTTCTCCACAATTGGCCTTCTTATACGTATAGGCTATTATCTTTATTTAAGATCTTAATATTTGATGATGTTTATAGAACTACATTTTTTCAATATACAGTATAACATTTAAAACAAATGTTAATAGATAGTAAATGTTATATTTGTATTTAGAAATGCAGCAAGGTTGCAAGTATTGATGACATCGCTATTATTAATAGATATTATATACTTGTTGACAAGAATTAATTAAACTCCATTAAGCATATTTTTTGTTGATATTAAACGTATCATATTAGTCATATTTATTTTCCCACACTTCATATATAAATAAGATTTACCAATAACAATACGACTTTGAAAAAATGTTTTATGCAACTTTTATATGGATATTATAACATACACGGAGTTATTTATCTGGGGGGAGGGTGTAGATCCGCTGAAGATAGGGCTTTGAAATGTTTAAATTTTTTTCATCACACAAAACGAAGGTTTAAATGAAATTTCATAAAATTTTGTCCATTTGTTTGCTAGTTTTTGACCCTGTCTTGAGGTGTTTTTGAATGAAGAGTGGCTCCTCAACTACTTAAGATGAAGCTCTCAGATTTCCACACCTTATTCTTAAATATGCAATTATTAATCTCGTGCCGGTTTTTTGTTATGTGCTTATGTAATGCTTATCAAAATACTTTTATAAACTTTAAAAATCGGTCTAAATAAAAACACATTCTTCATTTTTATTTAAAAAAAAACAGTTTTCCAGAAAACGCATTTAAAGTTTGATGTTAAACAAATTTACTCATCTACACAACTTCAATTGCAACCATTTTTAGTCAATTTGAAAAATTCTTCTTTTTTGCATCCAATGGTTTTCTTTTTCCTTGTCATTGTTGAAAAAATAATTCAAATAAATAAAATTAAACCGATGAGTTATTTTCCAAACGCGAGAAACAGATTGTCTGCAGATGCGTGTTTGAGGCTGCCAGATTATTGACTTTAAATGCTACTAAATTGTTGTTTTTTCATATAATTGATATACCAATCTAAGAGATTCCATTTCTCTGTTTAATGGTGTAACAATTCAAACAGTTGAGTTCCAATCAAAATCGTCTTGCCCCCCCCCCTAATGGTAATAAGTAGCTAGTTATTAGCAAATATTATCATTGTATGTCTTGATAGACAACAGCTTGGATTCCCTCATATTATCTAATTAGGATTATGTGTATTTTCATGTCACCAAATTATTTTTTAAAATGTCCAATCAATAAATATATCCTCATAATGTGGTCTACACTAATATAAAATCTTATCAATCTAATAAAACTTTTACTTGTACTTCTAACCAAACTTGTTGAACCGGCTCTTTAGCGGTAATATGATTACTTTTGTCTTTTAAAATAAAAATAAATTGTCTGAAAAAGGCACATTTCTGTAATACTAACTGAAAAAAATTGTCTACTTCCATGCAGAAGCCGAAAACAATAATTTATTAAACCTGGCTTCTTAAATTGTTTCAACTCTTTATGTTATTGTCTAGTAAAAGTGTTCTACCCTATTGTGCTCACGTTCTATTGGGTGCAACGCTGGGCATTGGCCCGTTCATTTATATAATCAATCAATCACGTTCTGTTGAAATGTTGATCACATTAAATTAAGTGTTGGTGTAAGTACGATTTCGGTTTAATTAAAACCAAATTAAGTGTTTGCATTATCGTTGCAACAGACGAAGTTCAATTATTTTTTAATCGATTTTGCTTGATTTTCCTGGGAATGTACAGTGGGTAGCAACAGTATTTAACACATAGATTTTTTTAATATATTTCGAGAAATACATTACCAATTTTAATGAAACAAACATGAAATGTTTTAATGAACATTATCTATCCAAACATAAGAAGAAAATTGAGAAACATTGTTTTGATAAACATTTATCTCCAAAAATCAAAATAAGCCATATGCAAAAGTATTTGACACACATGCAAATATTATGATAAAATACGCATTTCGCTATGATTTTGTTTCATATTAACATGCTCTGATATTTCAACCAATCAGAGCACTGCACGATTCTCATTACACAATCAA